>JAQIWF010000184.1:0-24476 GCA_034694965.1 Ceratozetes gracilis
GTAATGGTGATAGAAAGTGAAGGTATTGTCAATGAATGGTACATAAAATCATTAGTGAAAAGTCATGAAATTAAAAACAATAGAAAAGTTAAATAAATTGAATAAAATAAAGGGTAATATCGAGCGCGCGATAAATGAATACATTGTATAAAATTGAAATTCAAAGCTTATCTCAAATTCTTAACGAATTCTATTAATTTTCAATTATTCAGTCATTTGTCGAAAAGATTTCAATAGAGTTCTCAACAAAATCACAGATCCTTTCAAATGCTGTCATTTATTGCCATTATTCTCATGTCTACTGATGTGATCATTCAGACCAACAGCTTATCTGATCAATCAATTTGTAAGTCGGTGGCACCGGACCGCACTTATACTGGACTTGGGGTCTATCTTTTCTATAAGGTGAAGGGGACCAATGAGTTCTTCGGTGAACTCCGAATGTTCAGCAAAACCGGCTCTGAATGGAATATCGAAATCACATCGAATGGAAATAAGGCTCTTGTGGTGAACCAGAGCTCAATTCATAGCTCTGAGAGTGCACTCTATAAGTTCGGATTCGGAAGTTTAGCCCTACTATATGTTAAGACTATTAACTGTGTTCTCAACCCTTCCGTATAACTAACGAAATATTCAATGAAAATGAGATAATCTTTGATTTAATTTAAGGGAAAGAAGTTTCAAACCAAGTGTACAATCAAAGAAAGTACAACACAAGATACTACCAAAGAAATTCCCAGTGGGGACACCCCTTACGGGGATATTGTCTTGGTTTCAAGGAGTGACGAATATGTGTTAGTCTTCGATCGGGCAAATCGTGACAATTACTTCACATTCAACATTGAAAAAGACGAAGACGAGGGATGCAATCCAACGCTCAAAGACAAGAGATGTGAAGTTCCTAAGTTTGTGACCGATATGGAGTCTTCCCTCTTCAATCAACTCGAAGGTGCGACCCCTTTGATGCACAAAAGCACGAGTTATCTCCTTCTCTTCAAAATCGATGGACGCCCCAAATATTGTGTGACTGATTCCACAGCGCTGTCCGAAGAGGTTGAACATCAAAATGCAATCATTTTAGACATTAATCAATGATTTTATACTTTTAGTGCAAATCGTCGGCTAATATGAGAACACTGTTCGACGAGTGCTTCACCACATCTTCTGATTCAGGAAATACACTCCTATTGGCTATCATTGTATTGGCAATAATCGGAGTAATTGTTGTCATCGTAATCGTTGTCGTCGTTCTACTGATCCGAAAACAGAAGGCAACCGAAGGGGGTGTCAAAGAGAAGTCAGATTCAGAGGGAAAGAAGGCCGGATCTGCTGTAGGACTGACTACTCAGTCAAATGTCGACAAAGCTGAAAAGAGATCGGCACTCGATGTAAATGTCAAAAATTGACCACAAATTGTTCAGAATATCAATTCATTGAATCCTTTTTGAAGTTTATATTTCTTTCATTATTTTTTGAAATAAAATTGTTTTCGAATTGATTTGAAGTCAAATAAAACAGAAATTATTATAAAATTCCGTAAAATCCAGAGTTTTGGTGGATTTCAAACAGAATTCATAGCAAGTAATGGGACTGACATTCAAACCAATCCTATGGCACATTTCAAAGTTGTGAGCACTGGATGTCAATAGTTATGACTGGTTTTGAGGTAAAGTTATTTCCAAAAAACTTTAATCAATTGTAAAACCAATTGAATTATAAATCATTTTTAGTCAAACATTGAATTACTATTTGTTTTAAAACTAAATTCAATTTAAAAACAAAAACTAATTTCTAAACAAATATTTTATCCGAAAGTCAACGAAAATTTAAAAATTTGAGCTCAAGTTGTATAACAAATGGGTTGTAGTGTTATGTCTGTCCCGTGAGTTCGTCCTCATATTGTTTGCGGAAACACTCGCCCACAGGGAAGAAATCCCAACCCCTCTTCTGGTAGAACTCCCAGACATAGGTCTCCTGACCCGTATAGTCGGTGTCCGGTTTGTTGATTAAGTGCATCAAAAAGAACATGTAGTTCGCGAGGTTGTGCTCTTTGGCCACATGAGTGTCGAACCCGTGCGGAACTTTATCGAAGTAGTCCTTTCCTATACCGCATATAAAACAGTTGGACTCCATATCATCGGATACGGACTGCAACTGATCTCTAAGTTCGCCGAATGCGTCGATAATCAAACCTATTGTCAAATGAATTGTATTTATGCCTCAAATCGAGAACTGAATTATCAAACCTTGGATTATAGCCAACAGAATAACGATAACAAAGAAAAAGAATGTTATGTCGAATATAATCCGATAGACTTCATATTCGTCGCCGTCGGGCGACTCAATCTCATCACCGATACCACCGCCAGCTCTGACCCCTTTGTATAAGTGAAAGACAAAGCACTACAGAAAGGATAGTAAGTAATGTTTAGGACAACCACTCATTCAAAGGACACATACAGTAAGCATATTATGGCACTTCTGGTCAATTTGGTCGTCCTCTTCTTGGACATAGAACTTGCGGAAGAAGTTAAATGCAATGACGGTATAGATATACACAACGATTATCAACAACATTACCGTCAGTACCAACTAAACAGAGCGAACAGGTATTAAAATCACAGTTCAACTAAGACTGGGCTACATTTCTAACTCAGACCTGTTTTCCGTTATGAGTGACAGACTGTAAGATAGTCTTAAGGGTCGGAATAACAACCGCTATGTCTAAGAGATGTGCGGCGAAGAAAAAGTAACTAAAATTTCCCAAAACTGACAAAACGAAGTAAATCATGTTATATAAAAATACCTGTAATTCAAACCGAAAACAAATTTAACACAAATTCAAGAAATTTATCGCATTTTCTCTCACATTATCCATGAAAGTGACGCCTACTTTCCAGATCTGGTACTTCCAGTCACAGTTAGATATGAATGAGAAATAGCCGGTGCTTTGGGGTTCCTCTAAAGACATGGATCCTGTCTTCGACATACCCAACAGAGTGGACAGATTGTCGTAATCGTATTGTTCGGAATACTTGGCTCTGACGCGCTTTTTCACAAATTTGTCCCAATAGTTGGCTGGGAAGGAACGGGTCGATATCACCAGTTTATCCCATTGAGCCCTATAGTCATCTTCGGGCTGTTCTGATATATAGAGGCCGTCAAACTCGACCCCACGCGCCACCTCTTTCTCGCGCTTGAATATAATTAGCGGCACTTTTAGGTTATAGTAAGCGATAAGCATACAGAAGGACAGTAGAGAGTGAAGTAACGCCAGACCCCTCAACAGAGGCTCTAAGTAATACCAGCCCTCTTCCATCTGTAGCCATTCGACCACATTCTCCCCCTCTTCGTCGTCATCCCCTCCTATTTAATAAACAGGGATTCAAAGCATTTTCCCCCATAAACTAATTGTAGTGCATTTATAGATTGAGCATGATAAACTAAATCTATCAGGATAAGAGCAAATAACTTACCGGATATCAATTCCTTCGCAACAGTGGTCACTTCATCTATTATTTCTGCCACCACTTCAGCACTACCGGCATCTTCGCCGCCCTCACCCTCACTGTCCTCCCCTTCGGGTATAAAACTGGTCACTTTGTAGAACAGAAGCATCAGATTTATGACAAACGCCAGAAAAAGTGCGATCTTTTTGATTGTATATAGATTTCTGGCCAAACAATAGACGAATCGTTTGGTATAATTGGCCAAATTGGGCATTGAAGACACCACAGGAGGTGGTTCCTGAGTCACCTCTGGCTTCACTTCAATGGGAACCATTGGAGGCGGCGGTGGTTCTGAAGCGGTCAATACTTCTTCGGGTTTTTCAACTGTTTCTGTTTTAGTTTCACTTTCAGATGATTTGATTTCTCCGTTAATCAGTTTTAAGTCAGAATCGGCACCGCTTTCAACGCCTGAATCAATTGCTAGTTCTTCACTGTTAACAACCTCTGTCTCGATATGATTTACTTCCACTTCCTCTGCACTCATAATAGCCATTCGTGACGTTCCGTTCGCATCAATCATTGAACTAAACTGTTGAACACTAGAGACCGGAATTATTGTCTTTTCGTCATATTCTTCCTCCTCTTCAAGAGTTCCAGCAATTGGTTCGCCAGTCATTAGTTTGAGAATGAATTTAAAGACACATTTATTGACGTAATATAAGGTATATCCGCCCAAAAAGAATGAGCCGAATGTGAGTTTGAAAAATCCAACCAATAGTTCCAAAAATGTCTTTTCTTTGAGGGAATTCCACTGTTTTCTAATATTCGTTGGCGTCAGATATGAGAAGAGACCACAGATTTTGGCCCAAATATATTTGAAGACATTCTTAATTGGTTCCAAAGTGGAAGTCGGCTCCTCTTCACTTCCAGGGTATGGGTAATCACCTGTAATATAATCAATCAGAATGAGTATATTTTAAAGGTGATGGGAGAGGGATCTGACCGGCTTTAGTGGGTTCTTCATCATCCTCCATGGATATGCTTGATGCATGCTGCATCTCAAAGATGGCATCTTCACAGAAACTTACAAACGCCTCCAGCTTTTCCTTATCTCCTCCTTCAGTGACAATGGAGTAGAAGAAGGCTCTCTTCGACTCTTTGATCTGTGGTTTTTCCCACTGATTGATGGTTTCCTCTTTGATCTCAAAATAGACCCGTTCTATACGTTTGGCGGAACCCATAATTTCAATTCGTCCCAAATAGTTCTCAAAGTAGTCGAGTACAGAACTGGCCGTCTCTAAGAACCGCTGCAATCGGGGATCACCTGTCATATGCTCCGATAGATTGGTCAGAAGGACAACTAGATTGAAGCTGATCTCTTTGGCCGGATTGTGGAATCGGTCGGTAAACTCCCGATAATCTATGAGACCGTCGTGATTGGGCTCACAACAGGACATCAAATACTGAATCTCTTCGGGGGTATAAATCTTCTGCACTTCCATAACCTTCTGGAAGTCCTTAGCAGTGATCCAACCGATGCTCTTCTTATCGATTTCCTAATTATTCCAAAAGTAATCAAAATTTTAATCGAATTTTTACACAAATATCAATGAATCCAAGAATACCTGCATTGCTGTCGAAGAGATCACTTCTTTGAGTTTTAAGAACATATCGAAGAACTTAAGAATCATCTGTCGATTAAATTAAAACAGTTATCAGATTATCAGTTATTTATGGTTTAATTGAAGACTGACCTCAACATTAGCTGCACTCTCTACCAGAGTGTCGACCATCTGCTTACCAATCGTACCATTCATGACATTTCCCTCGAGCATTGATAACATCATAATAACCATTTCCTTTTGAAGGTCTAACAGTTCCCACAACAGATCCAATTGTGATGAGTTCTTGGAGAGCTTGTCCTGCATGTGTGCGAATAGAAACATGAATCCTCCGACAGCGTCCCACAGACGGGAGTGGGCTAATGCCTGCTGATTCATAGAACAGGGACCCTGAATAGACTCCGTTAAAGTACTGAATACCTGTCAATCAAAGGAAATGGTTAGTCAATAGCTGTGTTGAGATCACGTCTTACTTGTTTGGCAACAGTGATAGCCTTAACAAAGTTTTCTTTGCCCGAAGTGTCGATCAGGTCTTTAGAGGAGTAGTGCCAATAGAAGTCCATAATCGACTCCTGAAGGCGTAACAAATAGTCAACTGTCGCGATCACCACATTAACAGTAGTGGTATTTCCCGCCTGAGTTCGCAAATAATTCTGGAACTCGAGATTATGGCCTTCGCACAGAAGTTGAATGAAACGGAATATGGCACAGGTCCACTCAGAGTCGTGCATATTCTTCTCGCCAGCAGTGCCTTCAGCACCCACTCCAAGCCCCTCTGCCTTTTGATTGCGCTCAAAGGCGTCCAAATCGAGGACAGAACAGGAGCTCATTAGACCGGCAATGGAGACGAAGAAACCGACGTCTTTCTTGTCCTTCAGATGTTTCAACATTCGCATCTGGACCTCAACATTACCCCCTTTGAGGATAGATATCCCTAACTTTAATGTCTTCAATACCATTTGTGTCTGTATTCCTCGACAGGCACTGATGTATAAGAGGATCATCTCTGCGACACCCCTTCCCGCCAGCTTTTGCTGTACGAACAGTAGTTTCTGTTTCTCCATCTCCTGCTCATGAATGGATGGGCCCTCATCTTCGCCCCCCTCCTCCTCCTCTTCTTCTTCCTCAGCGCCGCCCATACTTTGCATAAATATAAAGGAGTAGTCCATAAAGAGTCCGTCCTCTTTCATAGCACCGCCGTGTTCTGTAGTAGCAGCTCTTGAGAATGCAGTCACCAATTGACTGATGGGATCGGGTTTGACAGCCTCTTCCTCATCGGTCTTCTTCTCTGCCTCTTCGAATGACTCGGTATTGTCTTCAATGAGCTGTTCGTGGCCTACATTTTCCACTGTTAACCACATATCGGAGTATGTCTTCAGGAATATATTCATTGCCCGGTGCCTATCAAATGGTCATACAATTAAGTTAAACTTTAAATGTATTAAGTTACTAGTTCAAAAACAAGCAAAAAGTCCTCAAATTCGTATGCCAATAAGATTACCTATCATTTAATTATTTGTCACATATTTATGTTAATATAATTATTTAGTCATTAAAATTACAATTAATTCAATCAAATATTCTTAAGCTATTCCACAACTTTTAAGCAAGTTATAAGCAACTCTGTCCTAAAAGTATCATGGTCATTGCTTGTTATCAAAAAGTAAAAACAATCATAAACTGAATCAATATTTGAGAAAAACTGACTTTTAAATAATCAGAATAAAAATCAATCAATTGATTCACTTTAATGATAATTAAATTAAAATTAGTGGTCAGACCTGCATAACGAGTAAAAGGAAGCACTCAATAAGCACTTAATGGCCGCCCTTTTCTTACTGCAGGAAACCATAATCCGTTTCCAATCCCTTTTTCTAAACGATTTTCTGAATCCCTATTCGTGTTAACAATGTTATTAAAATTACATCACATCCGCGATATTACCGATTCTTCACAACTGATCAAAGCACTGAATGGGTTAAGCCATTTGCAGGATAACATTAAGACATTCATAAAATTCAGTTATTTTAAGGAATTATCAAAATCAAGTTCAGTGTTATTCACACGCAATGAATAGACAAGAATTGCATTCAAATTAGCAAAACTTTAAACACTTATGGAATGCAAACCCAACACAATAGGAAAAGTAAGAATAGATCCGAGCAATACCTGGGAAGAGAGTGAAGGGAAGTCATGCGAAAGCAAGCGATGACAGCGCGCTTTCTCTGACTGGACACACAACTCCTCCAAACGCCCTTCTGTTGACCCGACGGATGATCGATCTTAACGTAAAACACAATCCATTAGACATCACATAAACAAACAGAGGATTTGCCACAAAATTCACAACAAATGACAAAATGTGAACAAATTAACAGAAATGGGAATAAGTATATGAATACCATATGCAGTCCATACAACACTTTCGCCATTTCTATAATACGTTCGACGAGTTGGTCGGCCGCCAAATGGGGGTCCTTTGAGTGCTTGTCGATGACGGCCAACTCATTGCCTAACACAGGCTTCTGACTGCCCAGTTTGCTATAGAGATAGTGCTGCCACGACATGTCATCGCTCGGATCGATTTTGTCGGGAAGTGTTAACTGAATCTTCACGTAATCAAAGATATCGGAGTCCTGTTTCCGTTTTAGGAACTTCTCCTTCGCGTGTTGTACTAACTCCTGTTCCCGACCACCGAACAGATTGAGGCCAACCGGCAATAATCGTTTAAGACATGCAACCATAAGACTGGCCGCCAGTTCCTTGTCTTTGTCTCGCTTCCCATCCCTTTTCTTCTTAACCTTTAAATAACTTTTTATTTTAACCAAATTTACATAAAATGAATACCTTCTTAGATGAAGCCGACTGCGATGAATCGGCTTTTGAAGCAGTGACTCGTCCACCCCTTCCCGAAGAAGGCATAATAAGCGCCATATTATCGATTTCGTTCTGTGAAATGAAATTCTGTTCTTCGCGACGGAAAAACTGTGATTTGGACCAAATGTCGAAAATGGTGGCCACATTGTGGTACACCTTATGAGCCTCCGGCACATTATTCTTCAGCCAATGACCTGACAATTAAGACATTATTCAGAATCAATGTAAACAACAATTCAATGAAACCTTTTTGAATGTCAACGTATTTAATGAGAAGCGGATAAAAGGCGTAGATATCTCTCGCCAGAAGAGCAAACTCTTCCTGTAATTCGGTTTCTACTGAAGAGGTGTCTTCTGTGGTAGACTTAAGGTATCCCCTCATCATATCCTCTCTATGGTAAGCAGCCTCTGCTCGGCTACAGATCTTCTGAGTCAATGGCATCACAGGATCGATAAGAAGCTCTTCCGATGAGTTGATAATTATCTGTCCGGCGTGTCCAGCAATGGTAATCATCCATGGTGAACCAGCAATACCAATATGATTGCGGACCAAATTCAATACACTTTTAAGTAAATTATTCAAGTGTTCACTAGTGACCATGGTCACATGATTTTCACCAGTCACATTCACATTGTCGGGCCCCTGTGACCACCAGAAGGGCAGATAACTAGTCAGCATCGGTAGTATCACATCAATGGTATGCGGTTCTGCACTATATTTGGTGGGAGAGTTCACGAATTTGTCGATTAGTGCCATCAAGTCATCCAAAGTAGGCATCGAAGCGTCCAATTCCGACAAAACAGTCTGTGCTTCGAGTGAGTGCTCTTCAGATTTTCCATGAATACAGTATTTGTTATGTTTGTTAAGATGTGGCTCCAGGAAAGCCACCGGAAAGGTGGAGGCAAACGCTCCCAAACAGTTGCCGAGTTGAGACCGATGTCTGTCCAGTTCTGATTTTATGAACTTTCGACCTAAGGTCAGGTCATTGTGTTTTGTGCCCAAAGTGTAGAGTGAGTTCAAAATCTTATAAGAGGCCACTTGAATGTCATCCAGTAAGAGGTCTGACCCAAAGTCATTGACAGCCAAGTGGTCGAACAGCGATGTGAGCACAGGGAACACAACCAGTTGTATGTAATTTAGAGAAGAAGATGTCTTCATTGTAGTGCCCCTAATATGACAGAATCGGGCATTTTGAAGGTTAAACACACACATTGAGAGGTCATCTGCCGCGTGATTGAAGAACGTCAACATTGAGGTCTTGACAAAATCGGGCGAATACTTCACAATAGTTTTGGCATCAGTTGCCTGAATCAGCACCTAATGAGAGGAAGAGTTAAATCATTTCTATTGAATACTTCTGTTCAATACCTGAAGACAGCGGACAGATATCTTTGCGTCGACTCCGATCACAGACAGCTTTGAGCGGAGAAAAGCCGCTAATTTACAGAACAAATTGGCGACCAATTCCTTCTCCCGAACCGTCGCTATACCAGCGTTCACAGCAACAGATCCTGTGGTGGCAGTCAATGAGGCCAAGAAGAATGTCTTCTGCGCCGAAAAGTACTTTTCCATTAGTGGCAGAACTACTTTACTGAAAAACTTGACATCACGTGAAGACTGTTTGAATGTCATTCTTCGGGAGTGATTGGCCGATGGCTTCAGAAGTTTGAGACTCATTGACGCGATGTCTAAATAATGCAACAGTTTCTCCAACAGTGATGAGGCGAACCGGCATTCGCTGGCCTGTGGTGTAAGTCCAGAAGCGTCGACATTGACTGAACCCAACCTCATTCTTAGACCATTAAGGGAAGTGTTATCAGCACGGAATACTTTGAAGCCTTCAAACTGTAAGAATTTGAGCAATTCTTGAGAGCTTTCCCTATTCTTCTTCTTCTCCCTATCCGTCAACAGATCGTATGGAACCATTTGTGGATGAATACAACCGCCGAGTGCTTCGCTCTCCTCTTTAGCTAACTTTGCCCACATGTCGTGTGCGTTCTCAGCCAACCTCTCGCCCATTGTCTGCATATCTCTATTGAGAGTCAGGTTCGCCATATCCACAGGTTGTGGGTTATAGTCCGCTATTGAAATGGACTGATTCGCTAAATCCATTCGTGAAGATTGTCGCTGAAGTGTTCCCTGTCCTGATTCTGACTGTTCAACCTTTATGTCGAGAGCACAGAATTAGATGAAATTCATACAAAAATATCAATTACTTTATATCCTAAAGCAATGAGCGCTTTGAGGGCATCTCTAATGGGCTCTTTGTATCTCTCCTTCTCTCTATCTGACAGAAGATGGTATGGTTTGACCCGGGGGTGAGTTTTCCTATAAACCCATTGTTCCCCATATTGCCATCCATTCTCAAACTTGCGAGAGGCCCAGGCGTCGTGATAGTGCTCTGAGAACTTCTGCACCAAATTTAGTAAATCTGGGGTTAAATTCACACCTGAAGTGTTGACCGGTTCCGGAACATAGGGACCATCGCTCGCACCTGACATTTGAGACATAATAAGTTAGGCCTAACTGCAAATCAATTGGTTTTCTCACCGTTTTTATTGATAATGTCGTCCAGATTTGAATTAGTCAGAGAATAGTCGGGCGGAAGTGCAGCCGCTATGGCTGTCAGACAGGGCAAGGACTGTGTGAAGAGGTCGGGGTCGTACTCCATCTTGGCTAAAGAGTCAAAAATATTGCTAAAGAGGACCATGGTCAGACGTCGCTCCTCTTCAGATGCAGAGCCATAAGATCCCTGTCCGCTCGAGTAATATCTGGAACATCTCTCGTAGTGGAGTGTAAGTAGACGTAAGGCAACGGTTGTGTATTCGGTCAGAACCGACACATCATTGCATAGTTTGCGCAAAAGTCTTAATAGCATTGAGGGCTGCATTTCACGCGTTAGGCTGACTAGAAAATCGGAGACACATTCGCGCTGTCCTTTTGTGAGGCTATGGACTTTAGCCAACCGATAGACCGTATGAAGGGTTGCATCCAATAGATTGGCCCAATTGTCGGCATTTGTAAAGAAGTAATAGTGTTTTATGAGGAGTGGTAGCACTGCGTTCCCCAAAAAGCGATTGAGAGCCAAAGACATTTCACTCTCTCCTCCACCCGCTGTCTCCAACATTGTAGCGGCCCTCAAGTCAGGTAAAAAGCCCTCTTCAAGTAAACGGAAGAACGTCTCCTGATTGTCAATACCATACACTCGTTCCAAAAAGAGGACTATTGACTGTTTATGGCCGGGTAAGAGACTGGTAGGCATATCAGACTTGCCTTCAAATCAACAAATAATTCTTAAGTTTATAGACAGAAAATATAATAATTACCAGATTTAGCGCTCAACTGAAGTGTAAATCTGAGCGATAGGACGCCTTCTAAGTCCTCCAACGGGACAAGTGATCGCAATATAGCGCGCGCACGGATGCACTCATTCTTTCCCAATGCTATTGTGGCGGCTTCGGGTGCGCACCGACCCAACAGGTCGACCAGAGCACAGTAGAAGTTAAGAATAGCGGCTCCCATATCGATGTAGTCTTCATCGTCCTCTTTAGCCTCACCTCTGGCTATCTTTGCCTCTCTTTCAGTGGTTATCTTATTTGACATCTGAATGGCGTCTTTAATCGCTGCTAAAAGTCCGGGTCCTTCACCCCTGAGTGCGGGTCCCAAACATTCAGGTCTTCTAATTAGTAATCTGATGACAAGATTAGAGTTCTCTTCGACTGACTCTCCGTTAACCCAAACACAGAACCGAAGGAAATCCAAATAACGCTCGCCTTCGACCGGATCCCATCCCACATCGGGATAGCCTTTGTCTATAAGCTCTTGATTTGATTGAAGACCACAACGGGATAAATAAATAGCAATCTTTTCGAGATAGTGTTCCCTCAGAGCCAAAGCCAATTCCGAGTTCTCCATAAGTGAAGAATAGGCCACATCGAGAGGTGCAGTTCCCCTCAGTGAGGGTCGGGATAGCAATATATTTGAGTGCTCTAACAGGAAGTTCAAGTGATCGAACATTGCCTTCTGATTGACTCGACCCGATCGGCAGAAAAAGCAAAGGAACCGACAACAGGCGACCACCATCTCAGAGGTGTCGGCCATTTTAGCCTCAGAGTTGGCCTTCTGTTTGCCTAATGTGTTCATCATTACATCCATCACATTCTCGTGCACTCGAAGAATACGAATGAGGTCTGGATGTTGGAAAAACACCCTATTGTTTACCATTACCCACAATGAGTGGCGCATCACTTCCTCCTCGTCCGGACCCATTTGCACTGATAGACACAATTAGAATACAAAAGACTATACCATAGGATGACATACCGGGTAAGAGAGCCCTCACTTTATTGAGATGAAGAACAAACTGTTCGACATCTGCTGTCGACCTATCGCTGATCACATATGCCTTCTGAAGGGCGTCCATCAGTACTCCGACACCATTATAACATCTCAACAATAAGTGAAACATTTGTCGAATCAGTTCCCGATTCTCGATCTCCGACTCTTCGGCCCACTTCACGACAGTCGACACAATCTTCTTGGTTAAGATATCCTCTGGCGGTGGCTTCTCTTCTTCCTGAGCCAATTCTTCCTTATGTCCAATAGATTTGACACTTTTGACGATTGATAATATCTTCTTAGACCAGGACCTCTTCTCTTCTTCGTCCATAGAAATACCAGAATCATTGCTATTAGAATCAGACTCTTCCTCTGTGGCCACTTTGATCCGACCCATAAGTTTACTGTGAAGAAGATTCAGCTTTTCTCTAATCTCATCGCCACAGAGACTTCCATCACTGTCTTCTTCAATATCTTTAAAATTAAGAATCGATTTCATCTGTTCCTGTGGTGAGCACCGGAATTCTCTGGTCTTTTTGGCGGCCACCGCTGCCGGTAGGTCCTCCTGTTTGATCTCAATATAGCGTCTCAATTGATCGGACTGTAGTTCTCCGACATAACTACTACTAAATGCAATAATCGACTCAACCCTATGCCTGAGCTGTAGGTGATGGAGAATATGACACATCTCTAGTTTGACCCCTTCGTCTAAACCCATTTGCATCAAACCCTTCATTCTGGGCTCAGTAATAAAGTCATAATCTGCGTCAAACGTTTCCGGGTCTATAAGAATTAGAATCCACTCCAAGTCCTGATCAGTGATACACCCGATTAGCAGCAGTTTGTCCGCCAATTTGATTAACGGCACAAATAGGTTCTCATTGGAGCCACCGATAGGGTCACGATTGGGACGATTCCCTTTCTTGACGGCATCGTCCAGAGCTTCCATAACAAACTGTTTGAGTACATCCACTGGAAAGTAGGGACTGGACAAGTCTTTTATGGACTCTATTTTGTCTACACGTTCAGACATCTTCATCACTGGTCTGATGGACACCACTTCCATCGATGAGATCGAGTGCATCATCACTTCGTTTTGGTATAACTTCTTAAGACTATCGTTGACCGGAACTATAAACTCATTTTGTGTCAGACCTCTAGAGTTTGCGTGAACTTCAAGATGTAATGCAATCAACAAATCGGCGAAACCAGTTCTCAAGGGTCCGGACATATATTCCGATTCAATGGCATAAAGGAGTTGTTTCTCATCGACGTGTCCACAGATTATATGCGCCGCTCTATTATTACCTGAAATTAATAAAAACATTATATTTATCTCATACTAATGTTTGGGACATACCCTGGAAGCATAGGGCGCCATATAATCCGAGAGTGTGCGCATGAAATTGCAATAGTCTTTCACATTCAATGAGTTCCAAAATATCAATACTTCGGTCCTCTTCTGGTATGTGAACCACCAGTTGTGAGACAGGATCCTCACATAGCATAGACCAGCCCCTGATATCAGATAGTTTGAGGGCATGAGGTTTGAGTGATTGGTTGGGAACCCTCGACCACTGATACGCCTGAAGGGACTGCACTTTAAGTCTGGGCGGACACTGTGGCACCAAATGCTTTTCGCTGGTCTTCAGGATGGCTGCTGAGAGGGGAAGAGTAGTGGGGGTGCGACCCAACTCAAACTGAAGACACTCTTTACTCGTAGCTTCGAATATAATGGCGGGAAATAACTTAATTCCCGGTTCTATTCGGAACTTGTGTTTAGTAAGCTTTCCATCAGCAGTAAAGGTGAGAATTCCTGTGGCGGTGTCCACATGACAGCCAACGAACATTCCTATCAATAAAGTGAACCATAATTTCTCTTTATCTAACAAATGAATGAATACCCTGATTAGAACGGGAGCCCTGAAGTGCTTCATCTTTATGGGCCTCAGCGTATAGGTCTCCAGCATTCAGTATATAAGAGTTGTGTCGATCGAAAAAGTCTGAGAGGTGTCCGTCGTCTGCCCACACCTGAAGAGTCACTTTTCTGACTTTGGAGGCATCGAATGTCTTGTCGTAGTGCTTGAAGTTTGCTGTAACCCAACCACAAAACACATGTGACGGGTCCTGACCCGGGAATATGCGGACGCCGTAGAAGTATTCGTCCACTAAATCCAAGACAGTTGTGTCCAACAGATCATTAGTCTCGTCGGGAAGCAAATCGGTGTCGATTTTGACTCTCGACCCGCGCCGAGAGCCAAGGTTTGCGGGTAATGTTGGCCTTCGGTTACTCCGATCACCACCCGCTCCCGGCAAAAATTGGTTCGAAGAGGACAAAGATTGATAAGGAGGGGCTAACCCTCTAAAAGAAGCATTGCTAATGGCAATGGAGGGCGGCGCTAGGCTATCCATTCCTGTCTCTGCAGCTCTGCCTCCAATCTTCTGTTTTTGTTTCGCCGCTTTCTGTTCGTCTTTTTTGCTAAAAAAGTTAAATGGAGAACGACTTCTGATCTTTCGCTCAGCATCTGAGGTCTCAGGTGGCTGTCCCTTAAGTTTGTTGAGAGCATCCATACTTGTGGTTCGTTTGTTGGCGGCGGTCATCATCTGTTTGGCGTCAAACATTGTGGGCACTTTCAGCTCGTTCTCAAATGACTTAGTTTTGGTTAGGGATTCCTGTCTTTGATGAGCCCACAGCGACTGATTACCCATTGGCTGAGGAGTGGGTGATTCAACGCCTTCTTCTCCCTCTCCGTCAGAATAAGTCCTCTGAAGATCTTTGACATCAGATATCGAAAAGCCCGACTGAAGCATATGTTTTTCCAGTTGTGCTGAGTGTCCGAAACCTCGTTCTGTTTTGTTACGTCTGATACGACGCTTCACATCTTCCCAACGGGTATTCTTCTCCAACTCATCAATGAAGTCATCATGGCACGTCACTGGAAGGGACAGTCTTATAAACTCCCAGCACGCCTTCTCTTGGGTCTCAAACAGTTTGTGGACAATCTTAAGGGCTGGCGATGAATCACTTCCCGATGGAATGCGCAACACTTCAATCTGTGACTCTTCCATAACGTCCACAAAAACGGGTTCGTCTTTATTATACCAAAACGTCATATTTCTGTTCATATTTACACAGAATGGTTGATACCCTTCCTATTGGACCACAAATTAAGTTATTCTTAATAAGAATTGGTTATAATTTGATTCTTTTGTTTACTTGAAGTCCGCAAAGAGTGAAGAACTTGAGGGCATTGATGTCCTGACCGAACATAAGCCGAATCCTCTGTCCATTCCCGAGAGTAAAGGCCGGCAGATATCCACCTGATTCCGGCGCTGGTATTTCTGCAAAAGCACACTCACCTCCCACTGCATCCAATAGGAGTTCACCATTTAAGCTAAAACTTATAGTCCGGTCTTCGAGGTCTAGCATACAGCCTATGATATCCCCCACCTGTGCCTAAATTGGAAAACAAATTGAGTTAAGATTTAAATTCATCGAAAGAATTCAAACCTGTTTTCCAAACGATTCGATTGAGTTTGCGGTCGCTTTGTGGGCATTACAGCAGTCGAATGAGAAGGAGTGCTCATCCCCTCCCAATTCAAAAGAGGGTGAGAATGAAGTGGTGGCCCAACCAATTCTTACCGCTCCCAATGTTTGGATCTCTACCTCAAAATACCATTTGCCAGTTGTGACGGTATATGTCTTCTCTGCCCTATAGCTCCTGAAATCACTCCTTTCCTGAACACCCTGGTTCAATGAAGTCTGTGCGTCTGAGGCCGCGTCACCAATGGGTGCCTCCAAGTTATAGCTGTAAGCTATAAGTGTTCGCACAGTTTCAGAGGCGGTGTCGACATTCGCTTTCTTTATCAGTTCGTCAACCAATTTATAGGGCACTAAATGAGGACTTCTTCGACTCATATGATCCTCATTCCGACCATAAGTCCAGCCCTGAGCTATACGTTCACCCGACCACACATTATGCGTATTTTCCGCCAACAATTCGACTAAAGTCACTAACTTTGGGTTCAATTGGATCTGCGAGAGGTCTAACGGCGCGGGTTTATAGCCATTTGACTGTAGGTATGGGTCGTTGGGTAAACGGATGGACTTAATACGAGTCGGCTGTTTGTCTATTGTTATTCGATAGCCCAAAGCCATAATCGTTTTGAGTGTTTGGAGGGCAAGTGTTGTGTCGTATTTCTTCTCTGAGAGGGGCAACCGTTCAAATGATGTGAGACAGGGATGCCTTTTGTTGAGATCATCACGAATTTCTCCATAAAACCATTGGGCGTTAATCTTATTCATGGCCCAAATCTCGTGTATATTCTCAGCCAATTTGTCGACAACGCTTTCGATAAATTGTGGCAAATTTATATCCTTGGTTTCCACCGGATTCGGCACAAACGCCGCCTCTTCTACATTCTGATTGGAAGGTCCGAACATCACTCCTTTAGAAAGTTCTCCAAATTGAAAACAGGGCTCAACTTTAAGCACTTGCATCGGAAGCAATGTTTGCACGATAGGTGAGTGGCCCTGAGGCGGTCCAAATCTGAGTCTACCCTGGTCACCACCAAATAAGAACCGACAGGAGTACTTCGCACTAAAACTGATCACTGGATGAAACATTCCGTCGGTATTAAAGTTCTTAAAACAGCCCCGAATTGGGATTCCATTCACTGTGAATGTTATTAGAGGTATGTTTAGGTCTAATATACAGCCGATCACATCATTTTTGGACAGGTATTGCGTGTCCTCCGGCACCGATCGCACAAAGTTTGGTCGACCGGAGTTCCAAATGTCTGCGCCATCAAAACCGAATGAATAGACGTCATCGCCCACACCATTACCGCCCCATTTGGAGCCACCACTTGGATAGGGAACATAACCTTTAGTGTTGGCCCAACCGACACGAAAATGTGGCTCCAAATGAGTGACCACTTCTATGTGATCGATGATAACCTCAAAATACCAGCGCCTATACATCGCTGACTGATCCACTTTACCGATAAAGATGTTGGGCCTCATAGACGACACCTGATCTACTAACCTGGTCTGCAATAAGAGGTTACGACTCGGCAGCAGATTATCGCAGATATTATTCTGTGACGAACGCACCTAAAGTCAGTCCAAAGGGGGAAACCATCAGAAAGTGAGGCATTTGTGAGAAGTAGCCTATACTTACAGCCACTCCATTACCGACACAGAGAGAGCAGAGAACGTCCAGAACTTTGGGATCGCGTCCGTGTTTTTCCAATAAACTGATAATCACTTTAATGTGAGTGTCTTTCATCATATTTAGGGCTTCGGGAGAGTCTATGAGCACACAATGGAGTACATCCAACATTCCTGTCCCTTCACTGGCCTGTTGTGAAGACAGGGAGGAGAAGAGCCAATCGAGTCGATGGGATTGAGCGAAATGCGCACAATTGGTGTGATTTCCTTCATTTGAATTAAAGAGTAAATCAAATGTAATTCAAGTCAAGTCATACCTTTAATTATGGCTGCGAGTAATTGATACAAATAACTGGTGATTGCATCCCAATTGGAACTGCTTTCCTCTCCAATCAACGCCACTAATAAACCCTGAGTTGAGATAACATTGATTTTGTCGATGGCTTCGAGAATCAGATTCAAAATGCCCTCCTCTTGGAAGAGGTCCTGTCTATTCCTCAGAGCTTTCAGTTTGTTCTGTCTCTCTTCGTGGTCACAGTTTTCATCGGGTTGTGCGAAATAATTGATCAGATCTTCCAAAGTCATGACCATCTCTTCCTGGTCTGCATCTGTGAAGAGCGGAACAATTGCTGAGAGAAAAGAGAAATCAATTATTGAATTAAGACTTCAATGGCTGTACTTTGTGTGGGCGTAGGACTGGGTGTTGGCGACTGCGGAGTTGTTGGACTAGAAGTTCCACTTCTTGAGCCCCCGTGATGTCCGAGTCTGGACGTGGCTCTCGAAGAGTGCAAAGAATCCAATTTTGTTATAAAACGATTGAATTGTTTGCCACACTTTCGTATAACTCGAGCCGTTTTCGCCTCTTCCTCTTGAGATCTGCTAAACTCTAATCCGTCGTCCATTTTGCCCTCTTCTGACATAATTGCCTTTCAATTGATAATTGCATTCAATTCAGAAAAAGTTGTTTTTACTTAAAGTTAACATAAAATCCTTTGAATACCTGTTTTTCCTCCACTTTTCCGACGCCTTTCTTTTTAGTCTCATAAGTCCTGTAACTGAGCCAAAGGCCGGTCTCCAAGTGTTGGAGGTATACTGTGGTGTCACCATATTTGACAAGTGGTGAGCCGAGCACTTCCTCTTCCTTTTCGTCCAAAACTATTTTCTTATCGTCTTTATTGGGTCGCAAACAAAACGCTGTGTTTTCAACGGTCGCCACATCTTGTGGTAAAAGACTTATCTCCCGGTTCTCATTAATACCCAGGTAACGGCCAGTTGTTATGTGATGTATGCGCAAAGGATAGCCCCAATTAATAAAACCACCGGACCTTACAGTTCACAAAATTCATAATTCAATTAATTATAAATCAATGCATTTCTCAGAAAATAATGAATTTATTTAAGAATTGAATAAAACTTTTGTATAAATATATGAATTAATAATCGTCTGAATAATCATTAGTATTGAAGAGACGGTCACCGAAACTATAGACGAGAAGAGAGCCCACTATTACTCCCAATACAATCAAAATCTTCCTAAACTTTTGTGTGAAATACTTTTCCAGTTCTTTCGCCTCTTCCTTATAATTGTCTGCTTTCTTATCCAATTGAATCACCGTTTTCTTCAAACCCGACAAATTGTCTTTCCTCTGTTCGGCCAAACCTTTATTCCTCTCCAACTGTTGGCCCACTTTTTGAGCCTTTTCTAACAAATGACTCATTTTCTCGATTTTATACACAAATTGTAATCAACTCTAAGATTAATCCAATTACTGATATCTCCAATCAAATGCTGAATCCCTTCTTCTGGTTATCTTAACTAAGACTCTGTGAAGATGTCCACAAATGAGACGATATTTTGTTTTATAATCAAAATCTTTAGATTTGAATTCAAATTGCATTCAATTGATTGAAATCGCGTTCAAAGCGTTCACTAATTTTATAGCATTTGTCAAATGTGTGACAATTTCTTGAGTATAAAAGCAATAATCAGAAGACTTACCATTTGGTGCGAACTAAGTCCAGACGCCATAGACTTCGGGCCTGACTGAAGACAGCGCCGCCCTCATAGACAACAGTATTCTGTTCGGCAGAGTCTGACCAATTGGCGGGTACTGTAAGACACTCATCACCGCCGTGAAAGAAGCGCAAAACTTCGCCGCCGAAGACAAAGCCCACATTCTTTACTCGGGAGGCACCCGTCCCGAAGGGGGCGATAGACCAATGGGTCTGATGAAAGCTGGCGTTTACTATCGACTTCTCCGACTCCACTGCCGTGTGCTAAACATATAACCACAGATCAATTGACAACAACTCAAACCAAATCTTTGAGTCAATTTCATAAACAAATCACTTAATTATAGATTCAATGATTGGCTGAAGAAATGAACGATTAATTGATTCAATTGTTTTGACATTAAATTAATCACTAAATCATTGATTTAAATAAAGACATGTTTTTGGCATTTGTGGACAAAAGTGGACAATAAATAGCCGATGAATCACATCATTGAATATTAAAGTGAAGCCTAACTTACAGGTGTTTCTCATATCAAGCGGGATCACCACCTTGGCTATCCCTCAGAGTATCAAAGGGACCTTTACCTAATAGCTAACAGAGTTTGCATGATAAATTGCTTGATTAATCAAAATCTTGGTAATTGTCTAAACAAAAGTTAATAAATTGAATGCAAACTCTATAGCCTTGACTTTAATGACATAAACTGATTATCTAATAATTGTAGGAATAGTTGAAATCTCTCCAAAATTTCACGCTATTTGAACACCACTTTAAAAAAGAATAGACAATTGAATCTTGGTGGAATGTCATATGATATCTATTATAGTTTTTTAGATGACAATTAAGATCACTTACAAGATAGCGCTCAGTTGCCACAGAAACGAGGATAAGATCGTCACCCACTCTGACCTTCTCGCCCTCTGATCTTTGTTTAGAGGCCGGATGTATAGTCCACCAGCAGGCCTCACCCTGGCTATTCTCTTGCAGACCCACATCAAATGCTAGTTTATCATTGGAGGAACTGGTGGAAAGACAGGCCAAATACATGTTTGAGTGGCCGTGTCTTAAGAGGACAGCATGACCATAGAGAAGTGTTCGATGTCCGCCACCAGCCCCTGACTTTTTCTCTTCCTCTCCCTCGCCGGCAGCCTCTGCAGTGACCATTTCTTGGAGGGCGCGCACCGATAAGGCCTGTTCGATGACAAACACACAGGAACTCATCTCCGGCGGCAGATTCTTGTCGGCAATATTCTCGAGAAAACAGTGCCGATTGCCAAACCCCTCCGCCGCCAGACATACCCGGTTGCCAGTGGCTCCATGTTGTAGGCACACCATATCATCCTTTCATCAATTCATATATAAATATAAATAATCTCAATATTCATAATTTCTGATATAAGAATAACCATGCTTATTCTGTGCTCTATTCTGTTGCTCACAATAATTCAGTGGGCTTGGATCTGATTTTAATCTAGTTTGTTTTATTCTATTCTTGAGTTTTAACTTTTGTATTTTACAAGATTACTGTGAAAAATTCTCTTTCTTCACCTGCCAAAATGAGCTTGGTAATACCTGTCTTATATGAATTTTAAGAGAAAACAGTTGTAATTATACTTTATTTATAACTTTGAATAAATGATTTGTTAAATAAAATTCACTGAAAATAATGAGTTATTAAAAGAAAGTTTTGCTGATTATTACAAAAATATTTTTATCAAGAATTTACTTAAACTACAAATAAAACTATTTCTAACAGAAGTTTACAATAAAATTCATTTGAATATCATGATAATTTGAAACAAGGTAAATTTAGTGAATTATTCCTACCGTTCTAAGGAAGGAGACGTCATCCTGTTCTGAACCTCCTTCAGAGTCGCCCATAATTCCAATCAATTAATTAGATATAAATATTTTGATTGAAAATTTATGGCTTAACACAAATAAATAGTCACATAAAAAGAGTCATTGATTTGAGTCGAGGTTTTCATTTCGTAAATCCATTTCACAATTATTTTTGGGTTAAAACACTTTGAAATTCAACACAAAATTCAATGAATTGATAGATAAGTTTGAATTTCAATCTAATCTTCAATATTTATCACATAATAAATGAGTTGATATAAAATTTAGGAATAATTTAAATGAATACTCATTTAAGTGATTATGAGTTTATAACAATTTTTTTTGCATACCGTTCCCATCCTTCATATGCCGTTCCACAGTGTCTGCACTGAAGACACAAATAGACACTTAAGTCGTCTCTTCCTTATTGTTATGGATTTGAGTCTAATTTTAGAATATATACCGAAAATCACTTCAAATGCAAAACTAATTTTTGTTTTATATGAAAACTGAAGCTCTGCTTAAAAATAGACTTTTAAACATCTGAAGGGATGGATAGGAGAGAGACATCACTTGTGAATCAATTCAAACTAATTTTTAATTTTCAAAATTTTAATAATTAATTCATTATTAACTACTAATTACTGCACATAACTCTAATAATCAAGTAAACTTTGTGACAATTGTCTGCTTAGGGCAATTAGTCAAAGATTTCTCCTGCATTTTGCTCAGGAATTCCATAATACTTTCTAAAGTAATCCAAAAGTATTTTAATTCAAATTTTATTGAGAAATAAATTAAATTAATATTATAAATGAATAATAAGTGAAAATATGAATAAAGACATTTGAATTAGTATTTATCCATATATTTGTAGTAAATAATTGAATGGATAATAAAGAGAATGATAAGCAGACATATGAACAGTAAAAAGGCTGAGAACCACATTACAAATTCCTTGGCCCAGGATATTGGCTCTAAGCAATACTCTATGGAATCCTCAGTTGTTTCATCAGGCACTGCTTCATTGGGCATTTTATTAAAGCCTGGTACTAGTGGGAGGTCAGATGGATCGTCGGGAGCATTGACGCCAATCGAGGCAAACTCACAGCTGCACTGGACTTCGAAGTGCCCATAGAGGCCATAGTCTTCTTTCAATTTTTTGGAAACCACTTGTGGAACACATCCCTCTCCTGTCCAATGGGTGCGATTGGTTACCGGATTGATTTTGCGCCCCATACACATCAGATATCCTTTTATTAAGTTCAAATAAAGAGTTACAAAGTTACTAATATTGGAATTGACTCAATACTTGGTGCGATGCTTATTTCACCGATCCATGGATTCGGCCTGAAGTAGAAGTTGTCACCCAGAATAACCGGCTGAAACTCAATCTTTGTTTCATATTTGTTTGTCTGATCAATATATCTGGGGTAATGGTAGTATGACGAGGTATGGAGGTTATCCCTTCCACCCAACGGCCCATGAATTAGAATCTCACTCAAGGGATCCTTCAGATACATTGATCGATAACTACTCGGGTAATAGTTTTCTTGACTCTTGTCCAGTTTGGAACTATAATCAAATAGAGATCAATCAATTGAGTGCTCAATATTAAAAAGAGAGAAGTTTTTACTTGTTAACCACTATTAGACGAAATTCCCATATTCCTTTGGTTTTCAGATATGGTACCATATATTCCTCATTGTTTAGAGCAATACTAATCAGTCCTTCTCTGCCTCCACGCGAAGACAAATCTCTTATACCCTCATAATAAATACCTATTATGCTCTTAATGTAGAGGAATTGTTTGTTCACCGTGGTGAAGATATCGATTCTGGGTGAGCCCTTACAGTCCACTTTCACATTGTATTCACTGTTCTTCATATACCAATACATTGCAAATCCATCGAATAAGTCTTTGGACCACCTCTTAGGACACCGTCGCTGATTGTTGCTATCAAATCTGAGGCATTGGCAAAGTGATCTGAGACAGTCCCTATCAAATTCTTCCAGAGATATCTCCCACGACTTATGAGATGGAGTGCAGTCGTCCACCCTTTTTGGGGCACTTGTAGGCTTCACAGCCTTAATGGTTGTGGCAGTGGTCGTATTGTTAGTGGCAGTGGTGGTGGCAGTGGTGATGGCAGTGGTGATATCAGTGGTGATCGCAGTGGTGGTGTTATTTGAGTCAGTGGTTGTGCTATTTGTGTCAGTGGTTGTGACAGTGGTGGTGTCAATTGTGCTTGCACCTTTACACAGAGGGCTTGCAATCATTGAAATTATTAGAATAGTTGCCAATACACTAAAGACAATCATTGATGACATTCGGGTAAACATTGTTGAGATCAAAGAGAATCAGTTGATTGTGAGTCGGATTCTAATTTGATAACAATTAATATGAAATGGAGTCGACATTCACTTCAATTGGTAAGTCTCGCCCTTCTGTTCATTGACTTAATAAGTGTTACACAAATTAGATTTTCATTACATCATGTATTTAATCAGAGGTAGGCCTAGAGGAATGGGATGTATCAAGAGTACCCTCTTGATGCCCCAGATTTACCAAAATACCACCATGTTTTGAAAAAGCTCACCATTTCGTCTATGGAAAATTATTAGGTCTGTCGAGGTTTTCAAATGGGGAGGGTATTTGTAAATTCCTTGAGGTTCGAGTTGGATGGCGATCCCTGATATTAATACCGTAGATATAAAATTCAATACCATTTTAAAGTTTGATTCCAAATAAATGTTTATTAAAAATTCACTTATTCTGTGCTTTTTTCAAAAAATTCATTTTTACCCCAGTATTTGATTTATTGATTTTCATTAAATTAATTAAAAGTCTGTTTTTGTTATCCAATAATTTTTTTGATTAAATATTTTTTATAAATTAGAGTCAATTAAAACAACAATTTATTTAATTTGTTGGCATTTAATAAGTGTTTAAATTGTATTTAATTAAAGTGTAGAGAAAGTGAAAAATCACAAATGCTTTTGTTTAAAAACTTTCAAGATAAGTATTCTTGCGATTATGAATGAGTTGTCAGCCAAACACCTCATACTCTAAATTAGGTAATCTTGCAATCATTGAGGGCGACATCGGGGGTAGGAATGGTTTGAGTCTTCGACCTTTCATTAGATCTGCTATTTTCTC
>JAQIWF010000185.1:0-24426 GCA_034694965.1 Ceratozetes gracilis
ATAAAATATTAATAATATTTAAGTAGAAAACAGATATAATGAATAACAGGGATGACTAAGAAAGCCTAGCCAAAGTACCTCGAAAATTTCTGTCACTCCCCCTTGTTGAGGCTTTCAAATCATGTGGAGAGTTATTTTAGCCAAATACCCCTCTTTAGGATTGGATGCGCCAATATTTTCTTTGATAGATAATATCTTATTCGTTGCAATAATTTATTCATTTATTAAAGATATGATTTATTTGCAACTTTTTCACACTTATGTCATACCCCTATCCTGTGTTGTTATGCGCTTAACTTTAGAAAGAAAGTAAAAAGTATTTTAATTTAAATGAGCAAGGCAATCTCTCATATATTTAGATATTTGATTCAGTTTTTAAGTTATTGATAAGTCTTTAGCATCGGATCAGATAATAAACTCAAATAAATAATAATCTGAAAACTCATTCAAAGTTTAGTCAAATGAATCGATTCTTAATGAGTTTAAAATTCAAATTATTATGAAATGAATATTTTATTCAAAATCTATGCAAAACTGAATAATATGTTTAAATTAGTATAAGTCTAGAGAAGTGTGAACTTAAAATTTGCCAAACTTACCAGGAGGATAAAATTGGGGTCAAGTTCTTTGCATTTCAATTTGACTCTCGCTTCTGAGCTCTTCCAATGTTTCTCTAGTTTTGTTTTTATACTTTTGTGCCATCTTTTCATCTTTTTGAGTACCCATTCCGAGGGCATACATCTGTCCCAAGTTATTACAGGCCTGGAAGTGATCGAATTGACAGCCCTTTTGAGCCAATTTGAAAGCTTTGGACAAATCCTTTTCGCAGCCATTTTTGCCAAACAAGTACTGGGAGTGGGCATAGAAACAGCACTCCCCGGAGACGATCCCGTTTTTAGTATTATCGCACCCTTTCTCCAAATTTTCCAATGCTTTCCGTATATTAGGTTCGATATGAGGTCTGTATAGCGGGTCCTCTCCTGTTAACAACTGTCCCGCGTAGAAACAGCCCTCATTGTCGTCCAGTTGACACCCCCTCAGGAAGTATTCAACTGATTTCTTTACGTCTTTTTCACAGCCTTTGAGAGCAAAGACATTACAGAAGTTATATAAAGAGAGGGCACAGAATGGCTAACCATTCCCTTGAAGAAGATTAACTCCGAATTGGGTACAACTTCTGCCGTATTTATTGTCTTCACAGTTGTCTTTGAATACCTTCGTTGACCGCTTTATATCGTTTTGAATTTTAGACATATATTCCCCCAACAAATGACACCCTTTTCAATAAAATGCAATTAAATAAAGTTGCAAGAGTACAATTTGACAAATGAATACCCTCCCCATTCTTTTCATAATAACAACTGAATCGATACTCAATTCCAAGGTTTTTGAAGTATTCCTCCATATCTTCAAAACTCTTAAATATTTCAGTCATTATTGAAGTGTTATTTCAATTGAATTAAAGGACTTTTTATTAAATAAAAGTGATTTCAACCAAAATATAAACAAACTTTTAAACCATAATATCTGTTCACAAATTATATACTCTTTAGATATTGACATAAAATATTGTTTCACTTCTCAAACAAATCAATAGTAAAAGAAAAATAATAAATCGATACTTATATTTGAAATTATATGTGTGCTAGTTCAATTACTATTTACTGATTAAAAACTTCTTTATTAAACAAACTTCAATTGGATTTAAAAACAGGAATTTTATCGTAACGTTGGGTTTGAATGCAAATCGTGTGAAGACATCACATGTTGTTTACAAACAAAACTGTAAGAGATTTCCCTTTTTTTTCATGTCATCTCAAGACATGATTCAAAGATGGATCAAATTCAAGATATAGAGGAAGATGTTAATGAAACCATTGATGACAATGAGGACCAAGTGATAAGTTATGTCGAAAACGATATCATTTGGTTTAAAACTGTTTCCATTGTTTTGAAATCATTGATCACTAAAAAGGTTAAGAAAAGTCTTCAAAAGACTAATCAAAACTTGAAAACTGTTTTAAGACTCGAATTACAAGACCATAATTATTTGGTCACCATTTGTGGTGAGGACAGGGATAAAGTGATTGAGTCCAGAATGAAATTAAGTCAATTGATTTCAATGAGCCGAAGGAAGAGACCGTTCACTCACTTAATAACAGTTCCCTTCAATTGTGAGCCTTTAAGACAAGAATTCAGTCGATTTAAAGACAATGTTTTAACAAATTTCAAGGACAGCAAAGGAATCGATGAAAGTCTGTTCCAAAAGCCTTTTAAACTTCATCTGACTTTTTGTGTATTGGTTTTACTCGATTCAAATGAAATACTTTCCGCCAAAAAAATTCTTAAACAAAGTCTCGACCAAATCGTTAGACCTATTCTTGAAGACAAACCATTAAAGATTTCAGTGGAAGGACTGGATGTCATAAAAGGTCAACCAAATAGAGCTCATGTCTTATACGCTCAAATCAGAGAGGAATCCAATAAATTTCAATCAATTGCCGATCAAATCGTTAAACAATTCGTTAAATCAGGTCTTTTGGAGGAAAGCAATGAAAATAAAGTCAAACTTCACATAACTTTTATGAACTCTTTATTCAGACAAAGAATTCTCAGTAAAACCGCTCCAAAAGTGTCTAAAAATCAGAAAAGAGAAGTCTTTGACGCTAAAGAGATCATCGATTCCTATAAATCATATAAATTCTGTGAAACAATCGTTGAAAGCATTCAATTAAATGACATCAAAACCAAAACTAAAGACGGATTCTATGGTTTGGTTGAATCCATCGAATTGCCCAAAGAATGACAAATTTTGCTTAAAATTGTATTTATTGACTAAAAAAAGGTAATAATTAGATATTTTGAGAGAAATGATTATTTAATATTTGTATTAATCCTTAATTGAATGAAAATTAAATAGAAATCGATAAATGAAAAGATGGACAAAATATGTCTTCAATACAAACATTGA
This sequence comes from Ceratozetes gracilis, assembly GCA_034694965.1. Lineage (NCBI taxonomy): Eukaryota > Metazoa > Arthropoda > Arachnida > Sarcoptiformes > Ceratozetidae > Ceratozetes > Ceratozetes gracilis. The sequence continues at coordinate 2,972 of JAQIWF010000185.1, forward strand.
TAGAATTCTCGCAAATCTTGTTTTAAAATCTATTCCAAAATATTTTAAACACTTGAATGGAGAGGGGGTTAGAGGGGTGTCAAAGCAATGGCCGAATCGTTGAACAAATTATGGTAATGAATGACTGGAACGTATGCCGCAGTCACTAATCGACCTGTAATTCAGATAATTAATAGAATAATAGGAATAAAAGTGAAGATCGAGTCATACCTGCGAACCATCGGCCGTGAAGAGCAGTGACCGATGCAGTGGCTGATGATATCGTCGGACACTTAACATAAACATCTCCTTTGGAGCCCTTATCGACATATACATGAAGAGCTCCGCCATGATTTCGACATTCCTCGATCACATCATTGCGGATCTCTTCGGGCCAATTGGGGTTATTTTCAGTGTCAGGGTCAAACATATTGGTTAACATAAAACATTGCGTCGCAATCGTCGCCGCATTTCCATTGTTAGCCACTGTATTGGATGAGGAAACGGGTGGCGCGTGACTACTGATCTGAAGAGCAGTCACTGCCGCCTGAGGTAATTGAATGCCCGTTCCTTCGGCTAATTTGGCCATTAATTGTAGTCTGCCGGTAGTGCCCAAATCGATACCAGTCCTGTCCATTTCGTCAGAGTCGAGAATGGAGGGTCCGATCATGATTTCTTGGCGTTCTGTCACGTGATTCACTTTCATGGGACGACCGGCTAATTCAAAGCCATTCAATTGTTCCAAAGCCTTCTTTGCGTCCTCTGCGTCGTGGAAACTGATAAAACCGTATCCTTTCGAGCGATTGGTTTCCATATCTCTCATGAGTTCTATTTTGTCGATTCGTCCGAAGGGTTCGAATATTCCTCTCAACATATCTTCTGTTATATTGAAGTGAAGGGAACCGACGTATAACCTCATGGGTCCGGCAAAACCTCTTTGAATGCTAGAAGTGGTGGTCGCCATTCGGTTCTTCTCTGCCTGAGTCGGCTGAATAATTATAGGAACGCCACAAACACGTTGTCCGGTGAGCGCCAGAGCCAATGGAACTGAAGATATTTCATAGAACTCAATATAAGCGATGCCTTTATGTCTTCGCGTCTTATTATCCATAATAAGTCTGACTTCTCTCACTTTACCGATCGATGAGAAGAATTCCTCCAAATCCCTGACTCTGACGCGAGCGGCCAATTGCATGCAGAAGACAGTCCTTTGATCCCTCTCTTCAGGCCCTAAGTCATCATAAGAGCGCACTGGACTTCTAGACCGCGATCGATAACCCCGTCCCCGTCCGCCTCCCCACCGATCCCAAGGCGATCGACTTCTTTGCTTCTTTTCAGTGTCTTTCTCTTTGGATTTACTTCTTTTACGCCTCTCTTTGTCTTTACTCTTGCTATTAGACTCACGACTTTTACTTCTTCGGTGGCGATCTTTACTCTTATCGCTATCCCTCTCCCGTTTTCGTTCTCCATCTCTGTCTCTATCTTTATCTTTCCTCTCTCTATCCCTATCCCTGTCCTTATCCCTACTCCGACTTCTTTTTCTGTCTCTCTCCGACTTATCTTTACTTTTGTCTCGTTTGCGATCTTTGTCTCGACTTCGACTCCGTTTTCTTCGTCTAAAATCCAAATAAAAAGATATTAGAATTGAGTTAACGATAAGTCAGTCCTTAATTGAATAATAGGAATAATACCTGTCTTTGGCGTCATCTCTGCTCCTCTTCTCTCTGTCGGATCCATTAAGAGTTGTGGCACTGTTTGAGTCCTATTTGACATCAATTTGAAACCAAACGTTTGTGTGATTTTAGGCAATGATTAATGCGTTTTGTGGAGGAATTGGGAAAAAAGTAAAAAAACATACGTTTAGTAAATGCCATAAATTGAAAGCAGAGAACGAGTCATAATTTGTCGAATAAAATATTTAATTCAAATATTATCTTTTGTTTTGCCCAACACTTGAGGCATGTTTTCAATCAAATGGCAATGTTATCGAAGTCTAGAAAAAAAATTGAAATATAATTCCTAACAATCAGTAAAATGCCTCAAATTTAACGCAAACAACAACTCATCCATCAATTAATTGTTGAAATTTGTAAAACAACTCAACAGACAATTAAATCAATTAAAATGATTTCAATTTCCAACATAACTGAAGACTCATTCACTCGAGAAGTGATTAAAACAAATGCAATCAATCACTCGAAAGGACACAAGAATTAAACGACTCATACAATCACTCTTCAAACGACTACATCACAAATAATTCAGTGACAGAAGTGACAGACAGGTGTGTCAGTGGTGTCCGTTTGAGCCTCTTTTGCCAAAAGCCATTTAAGCCCCTGAGGTATAAGGAATACAACGCTTTAGCATTGATTTCAATACAATATAATCAAAATTCAGTTCATTTTATTAGACACTAAATATCTATACTATTAACTCATTATTGACTTATAGTTTACACTCTTTTCGCAAATCTGATCATCAAATCAGTTCTTAGAATCACTTTTCGCTTAAATGCCATCACTTTTGAGCACAACTTTCATATTTATCTGTCAATTGAATTATTCTTAAGAAATGAGTGCTTATATTATAAGACAATAATTGGTTAATAAATTGGAAAACATTTCAATATATTTGCGATTATCTGAGCGCCGACTTAATGGTCATTGAAATCATGTGAACATCAGTTGAAGACAAATATATTTGGCGTTAGTTTAGAGCAAAACTCATACAAACCTCAAGTCTTTTCTAACAATTGTTGAGAAAACCTCTAATTCTTTACATATCTTTGAAAAGACTTCAATTCAATGCAATTATTATTATAATTATTAATGAAATGCAATTCAATTGAAGTGAAAAACAAGTGAAACAACAAATACCTTATGATTGTATGGTTTGATCGCCTCCTCGAGCATCGCCTCAACGTCCAGATCCTCAGCCATTGTGTTGTCCTTTGGATCTAATTGAAGATCAAAATTATTGTATTACTCGACAGTAATTGTAATAAATTTGATTAAAATCTATTAAAATCGGCGTTAAATCGATCGACAAAACAATAGGTTGTCATTAAATGGCGTCCCTTTCACCACATAATACGTCCGCATAAAAGCCCAATAAATTTATCACAAAACAACTCTATTGACGATTGTTCTGCTCTTTTACAATCACCATGCTCATTCATCGTATTTTAGTCTCAATTTACAATTATAATTGCATTTCTTATCACATTTAACTCAATTGAACAAGTTACTATTGATTATTATCTCTATCTCTTAAATGACGTACTTATTGGACATACATTTGATTATTTGTTGCGAAACTGAGATATTTGTGACGAATTTGAAGTGATTTGAAAGAAGTGTTGAGAAGTGATGTCAGACCTATTGGTTGACGCTTTGCCTTATATTGACGGCGGTTTTGATGAGCCCGGAGTGAGAGAAGCGGTGCTGGAAATGGTCACCGAAGAGACGCGAAGATATAAAGCGACAAAAAACTATTTGGAAAATATTCCCGAACTTAACCTCAAAGAGTTTGAGACGGATCTCATGAGAACAGAGTTTGAAAGACTGCAAAACAGACAACCCATGGATCTGTTGTCGATGAAGAGGTATGAATTGCCGTCGCCTTCGGCGGGAAAGATGACTGACATCTGGTCGTGGAATGAATGCGTTGACAATTCGATGGCACAACTCGAACATCAGGCCATCAGAATAGATAACTTGGAACTTATGAATCGTTTTGGACCCGAAGGTTGGAAGCAATACAATGATATTTTGCAGCAAATGCTGACCAACGCTCAGAAGGGGTTAATGGAACTCAGAAAACAAATACAAGAAGTGAATTGGATTCGGAAGAGTTCGCAGACAAACGCCGGCGAAAAGATTAAGGCATTGGAGTCGGAGTGGGTGTCACTCGTCGCCAAAAACTATGAAATAGAGAGACAATGCCTTCAACTCGATATAGAGATCACGGCTTCAGAACAAACACTTCGAAAAAACACTCGAATACCAAATGAGTCCAACAGTGAAAAGCTCTCACAACCAGAGGCCAGCCCTCAATAGGCTTTCATTTTTATATCTGTCACTCATTTCGTGTATATTTCGTTAAATCATTTATCTTTCAATCATTTAATAAAACTTAAGTTAATTAATAACTTTATTGAATAAAAAAATTTGCAACAAATTCTGTGCCACTCTTTCGTAATGATCGAAGAATTGGATTTAAATTCAATAGAAGTTCGGTAATAAAACATAAGGACAGGGAGAGAGGGGGGAGAGAGAGGGGAGAGAGAGAGAGAGAGAGAGGCAGAGAGGGGAGAGAGAGAGAGAGAGAGAGGCATTGAATAACTCCCCCATAGCAGTTATACCTGAGGGTATATACCTGTGCAATCGCTGCCGGCGCTAAAGTGTTTTGATTTGTTGAGCTGAACAGAACTTATATAATATCGAGTGCAGTGCAACGCTTGGCCACCGGTTCACTTGAGTTGAGGGCTGACTGCCTTTTGGTTGAGGTATTCTCTGCTTTTCGTAAGACTGACTCAACATTGAGAGCACTGACGACTCTTACAATAGTTTGAGAGATTGTTACGAGACTTACCTGTTGTGCGACTCATCCGAATAGGTTTAGGCAGAAAATGGCCGAACCATTAGGTCTGTGCAGTTGATACAAGTTTTACTCGATGTTAGTTATATCACGACGACTCTCGCCTGACATACGCTCACCAATACTCAAGTTATTCAACTTTAATCATATGATTATAAAATCAAATTTGTTGTGAATATCGTCTTTGCGTTTCTCCAATGTTTTAGTTTTGAATTTTAAGCATAACTTAAGAGTCTATTATCCGAACGTTACTCTCATCCCACGTCTTACCCGCTGACAGACTTACCGCTCAATCACTAACTGTTTGTCAGTTCAGAGGTCTGTCGTTCACTCGTCGACACCTCTTCTGAGAAGAGTCTTCTCAACCACTCATTCATTCATCGATTCTTTCCAATCATAAGTTCTTATTGGAAGTGACTCTCGATTACTGAGCTTTGACTTTATATGACATTTACTAAACTTTACATTCAATTGATTCGGAATAATCCAAAGTCATGTCCACTGCAATCAGTCTAACGCGTCGTTTCGCGACCTCTTCTTATGAAAATATCTGCAACCGATGCGCTCATGTGGTCTACTCCGCCGAAAAGATCGGACCCCTTAAGGACTTTACGTTTTATCACCACAACTGCTTCAAGTGTCACGTCTGTGGAACCAAATTGACACTCAAAACATATTTCAACAATCAACAGGACCAAGATGACAAACAGGTACCTTTCCATCATTTTATTCCAAAACCAAAGTTTTAGATTTTTATTGAGTTTATTCTTTATTTTAAAAAATTTGATTTTTTTCATTAATTATTTCGAGCACATTCTGGTTTCAATGATTGATCAATTGGGCAAAAATTCTCAAAAGAATTGACAGTTTTAGAGTACTTTTTGAATGTTTATCCGCAAAGATTTCTTATTTTTCTTTCAATTATTTTGATTTAAAAGTCTATTAATAATATGAAAGGTTAGCCTAATTTTGAATGCAATCAATAGAGTGAATGACTTAAACGTTTAATTGACAAAATAGTTCACAAATATTTGCTCAATAAATACCTAGTTAAAGAGTGATTAAATTGAATAAATCAATATAAGAATCAGGATATTTACAATTGATTACAAACTACTTAAATATTAGAGAATTAATGGTTTGTTTACACTTCAAATTGGGTTCAAATTTAAGTTTATTTTTCGGAAATCAATTTTTTGCATAATATTGAGGGAATAAAAGTAAAATTTGCATACTTTGGATGAAAGTTCACTGTCCCTCACAATTATGTTTTGGGCGGAAGTATAAGCCCATCAAAAATCATTCAAATAATAAAAAAGTAAAACTTTTTGTGAGTTCAACAAAAAAAAGGTATTTTAGAAAAATACGACAACTTTTAGGGCTCGAAAATATCATATTTTTACTCTTATTTCGATTCGAGAGTTAATTAATAAACTTTTCCTCATATCTTAGCTGTCAATCAATTTCTCTCATTTTTACCGTCAATTTCCTTCATATTCTTATCCTCATTGAAAGTCAATCTTTATTTTCATTTGAGTCGAAATTTTCTAAACTTTCGATTAATATACTAAACAATCATTTTTTGCATTTGAATAAAAAACATTAGAAATGAATTTCAAGGCTAAATAAAATGTTAGTCTCTGTCAACAAAAGGGAAATGCATTTGAATTCAAATTAATTAATCAACTCTTGTATTGTATTTGTGCTGACATTCTCTTAAAATATTCTGAAATTTGTTTTCATTTCCCTATTCTTTCTGTTCAGCCCTCCGATGGTATTGAAAACTCAATAGAGTTATCTAGGCAATCAAAATTAATCCTGATCACTATTTTCTTCTTATGTAAATTGAATGATTAATATTCTTTTCATCCTCTCATAACATATTTCTTTTTTCGATTGTTTCAAACTTGATGTCAAATACAATTTTATTGGTGAGTCTCTCAATTCTATGCAAATTAATTAAATGAAAGCAAAGTTAGACTATTATAGTGGGAAAAGTGAGTGCAAAATGTGAACAATCATTAGAAGCAATATTTTCTGTTTTCGCTTTCTTTTTACAAAAATAGATTTGAGAATAAATGAATAGTTTTTGAGTCATTGCTTTCCTGTTATTATAAGCATCGAAACTAATTATGTAAAGACTGCCTTCGGGTCACACATTATATTACCTCCACTTCAGATCGTTTGTGAGCCGTCCGATAGGCTCAGTGTTGTCTATCGTGCGTAATAAATATCGAATGAAAAATTCGTGAAAAGCACCAGTACCATTTCTATGTCTTTCACTCTTATATGAATTATTTCACTCAATTGCATGGCTTTTCCCATAAGAAAATATGGCTCTTCATATCATTACATTAGTCTAACAATCGGTACTTCAGTAATGAGTTATTCGTTATTTCGGTGCAAAAATTCAGTGCAATGTTTGGCATATCATTATTGAGGCCTCTTTTCCCTCGAAAGTGAATTTGAAGTACTTTTCCACTAATACAACGGCTTTTCGCTCAAATCCATAAAATCAGTAATGAATATAAAGAAGGGCTCAATATTTTCTGCTTAAACTCTTCATCCAAACCATAATTTGACCGAAAATCTTGATTTTCACAAAAATTAAGAGGAAATATTAGAGTGAAGTGAAGTGACCCAAAGTAAGACTAAATTGCAAGCAATGGTTCAATCATTACATCCCAAACACTTGTAATTCATATATCAATTAAAGCGATGCCCTAATCGTCAGAAAATATTTGAAATTCAAATCAAGTAATTTTCAAACAAAAAGAAATATCAAATATTTATTCCAAAGAATTCAAATCCGGATCCAATCACTAACTCTTTTTTGAAGCCTCGAACTACAGTTACTGTAATTAAAGAGATTTAAGACAAATGGGAACCGAATGTCAAACATATTTGAATATTAGTACCAATTGTTTATGAATTTGTCCTTCAATTTAATTGCTTTCAAATACATAGAAACCGAAAAATAAGGAATTTTAATGATGTTATTATAGAATAATGACTTTATTGATAAATGTTTCTCATTTAGAAATCGAAATTAAATGTTATCTTGCTCCCATTGATAAGAATTGTTCCTCAGTGAATTGAATATATTCTAAAATTATCTCTTCTTAATGTGGTCAGAGGGAAAATAGTTTGATTATAAAAGGGCATTTATAATTAACTATAGCCTGAAACCCTTGGTCATCGCACTTTAAAATATTATAATAAAATCAATCTTTAAATAGTTTCCCCGAGCATTTGATAAAACTTTCAAATATTCTCTGTTATATTTTTTTTAAATTTACTGTTTTTTATCGTTTTGAACAATAATTACTTGAAATGATTGCTTCGAAATATTAATTAAATATGAAATCCATTATTATCTGAGCAAAGATTACTTCGGAGTTAGTCTGGAGATAATAAATCAAAACTAAATTCAATTTCATCCCAAATATAATCAATAATTTATTTTCGGAAAATTGATTTTCAAAACTGTCAATAAAAATAAATTCAGTTAATCACAAATGATTGGAGAGAACTGGGGGTAAACTTGGCTATTTTCACATCGGTATCAGGCCTTTCACGTAATTGAAAATCTCTTAATTGCTTTTTTTAATCAAAATCATTCATTAAATCAAATATCGATTGAAATTCAAGCCATGAATTCATTCAACTCTTTATTTTGTTTTCTCTCAGAATATACTTCTCTGAGAATTCTCCGGTAATTCGATTAATTGATTGACTTTTTTTAATTACACAAAATTTTGTTCAATTAAGTAATAAAATTAATGTTATTCATACGTAAAGTAATTTTCTAACAGAACTTTCATTCAAAAAAGTAATATTAACGACAAAATAAGGTTCAATAAAATCCTTGAATTTCCAATTAAATGTTTTTTTATTACCATTTAAACCATTTAAAATCATTATATGATCATGCAAATGGAATTGACATTTATTTTTAAGTATTAGTAAATTTAATATTGACCAGGTTTATTATTACAGAAATGTCGTTTGAAATAAAATTCTTGATATTTTTAACTCGAGGTCTCTGAGAGAATGAGACAAAACTGATTAGACGTGAATTGTATTGAAATCACAGCTGTATTCATATCTTAAAATCTTTTCATTCAATTTATTCTGAATTTAATTGAACTGATTTTATCCATTTAATCACCGATCAGTCATTACTGACTCATTAGCATTAAATTTCATCACAGGCTTAAAGATAATATCACCAGAAAACTAAAATAACCAAGCTATGTCATCTGTAAGCTAAATTGAATGAATTATTCCAAGAATGTGTTATCTTGGCTCTTCCCTTTTGAAACATTCACACAATCAGTAAAATCTGCAAATAATTAAGTGATTAAAGATATTCTATTTAAGGAAATAATTTGTAATTCAATTCATTTGATATAATCGGAGAAAATCAAGAATTTAGTAATTATTTGATTTTGAATTAATTAAAATTCATATCGAATTCAATTTGAATCCAAACAATATATAAAACTATTGATTATATTCTATAATTATATGAATAATACAATCAGGGACACTCAGGAAATCCACATCCTTAGGGCATTGTTAAAACCAGGGATGGCCAAAGAGAGGTGAAGAGTCAAAATTCCTTCTGTTGCAGAAAATTTTAAATATGCCCTTTGTCGCGGTGCGAAAATTTAACATTACGTCTGTGAACAAACTTTACTCTCTGTCATCGCCGAGCTTAGCCATCCCTGGTTAAAACGTCGACAGACCTAGTGCCTATCCATAGATATAGTCTCCTTTGGATAGCTACACGCTATGGATTTTATATCTAGGGGTAGCCATAGAGGAGGGTATTTGTGGATATCCACTGAGGTCCGAGATTTTTGGCAAATACCATAATGTTTTGGAATTCCTAACATTACGTCTATGGACAAGCACTAGGTCTGTCAAAAAGTCAACCACTTTACCCCCTTATCTCCCCTGAGGTTGAAGTTTGATGTCTACCTCTGCTTATATACAAAAGGGATATTTTGGTCAGACCTCTTTTCTTGAGTATCCCTGAATAAAATGATATTAAAAATTGAGTAAAAAAATGAATTCCCGACTTAAGAGTGCATTGGATTTGAAGTATTAATTATTTTGATTAACTATTGTATAATTTAATTACTTTATCCGTTGAATAAAAATATAATTTTGTGATACAATCGTCGATCGAATCACGACTTAAATAAGTAAAGCATGAAATTTGTTAAATTAGGAGAAACTTTAGGCTCTGGAAAGAGTGTTGAGGTGTGTCTTCTCTAATATGGCTATTATTTTGTGGATAAACACGAACTCAGACTTTAATTGTTCTTCGATTTCATGCAAAAGACAGAATAGAATAGAACAGAATTGCTAAAACTTATTCACATCAAAAGGACAGGTGTTTGTCAGTCTATAACTTGTAACAAGTCTTTCAATTTGCAAATTAATGCCTGATATGAATGTAGGAGTTTTGAACATAACTCCAGATATGATAAGTTAATATAAGGATGATTTTCGATGCCTTACTCTATTAGCCCACACATAAAATCATGTTTTGCCCACACATTCGCTCCACTGAATACACCTCTCGCACAGAATTAGTGCCAAATGAGACAAAACTGAGACTCAATCAATAGAAACACAGTTTTAGTTCGAAACGATTGTCTTAATTGTTATCTTTTGCTCCGTTTGTGTTATCTTTTGTTTTCTAAAAATATCTAAAATATTTATTTTGCGATTCTTTTGTCCGACAATTAGGTCTACTGTCAAAGTCATGTCCCAAAAACAGGTCCGGGAAAATTAGACGGCCTCTCAGTTGGAATAAAAACTGCACTTAATGTCCCCAAAACCAACCATCTCGTCAACGATCAGATAAGAGGGTCGGGTAGAGCCACTTTCAATGCGGACGCTCTCGGCATCAAAACAGCGCTGACTAATTCCAAACTCTACGACAACGACCACACAAAACACAAGATTATGGCCGGAAATTTTGACGCCTCAGCACTTCATATACAGCATGCGGTCAATCAGACTCGACTCCAGAAGATTTATAAACACACGGGAGTCGAGAGTCGGATCAATGAGTTTCTTGTGAGTAAAACATTTGATAACTACGTCTATCAGCCAAACAAATGTGAAAACTTTGCAAAAATAATGAGTTTTATGAACAGATGCGAGAATTATAACTACTTTTCCCAACAAAATCTAAGTTTCTCTTCGATTGTAAATTTCTGAGCAATAGAAAAATGATGAATATCTTGAGGGCTGTTTGCCAGAGATGACTAAGGTCAGACGATCCTAAGGGGGCTCCTCACGGATCCTAGGGGGCGGTATTTGTCAAACTCAAATCCTAGGGGGTATTTGGGTGCAGGATCCCCCTTGGTCATCCCTGCTGTTCACTATTCATTTGAATTCAATGAAGTGTTTCACTGAAAACAATGTTTTTTTCAATACAACAATCTATTGATATAACGGTTTTGATTCATAAATAAAACTTCGAATCGATTCAATGATTAGTGAAGTGAAACACTTTTTGCTGATTTTAATCACTTTATATGAATAGCGAAGAGAAGAGCCGTTAGAACAGTACAAAAACTACTGGAGGTGTAGTCGAAGGACTATTGTTTTGTTTGACTACGGGTTCACCGATTGTTTTGTCATTTAAATATTAGGTGCCATTCAATGATAGAGATAGCAATTACAGAGCTCTGCAGCCAATTGTATGGACTTTTCATTTCCTCATTACTCATTCAAGACTGAGAATACGTTTAGTCGTCAGTCAACACATTGAATGAATTGATTAGATCTTAATTTGAATTATGAATGCGATCTAATCTAATATTCATTATAAATGGATTAACTAATAATCAAATTTATTTAGAATTCAATTTATAAATAGATTGGTTGAGCCTATGGTTAGGACCAACCGATTAGTGTATAGTGGATAATGTCTTTTAGATTTGAAGCAAACACTTAATTATGAATTCCTTTATTTTCTTATAATGTTTTGAATAAATAAGTGGTTTTCAATCGACTACTAAATTGGGGTTAAATATAAGTTTGATATGAATTTGCTCTAAATATGAAGGGAGTAGTGATTCTCAAAAATAGCACTTTTATTACTTTTTGTTTTTATTTCATTCCTTCCACTATTGGGTTAAACGAATCGATGATTTGATAAACCATTGAATTGTAGACAAATTGAATTCTTGAACATTGTTTCAATTGAATGTAGTTTTGGTCTTCTGATCACTTAATGACATATTGAGTGAAATTTCAATACAATATCAAACCTCAAAATTGTGTTAAACTCAAAAATTGACGGCTATTTCAATCGTTTTAACTTTTAAATGCATTTCAAAAGCATTTTAAATGTCTTACAGACCTCTCATTATGTTTTATTTTAATGATTGTAATTCTGATTGTTTCAAGTCTTGAGGAAAGAGTCAAAATTTCAATGAATCAGTTGAAAAGTTACAGAAGTTATTGAACTAAATCTTAGTTTTTTAGACGTATTATAATAAAGAATTTCTTATATTTTTCTTCCATTCGTTTCCTATTCTGATTGAACTTAAAAAATATTCTCAATGACAGTAACTGACGAAATGTAAGGATTTATTTGAGAATGTTTTGAAAATGTGGAACAAATACACTTATTTGGCTATTAATCCCACATCATCTCAATTTAGAGGCAAAGACATTACAAACTTTTCTTTACAATTCAAACATTTTTCAATCGCTATAAACAGTAATAAGTTTTGGGAAGTATTTCCAAAAAAGACAATTAAAAAAATAAATTCTCGTTTCATATTAGCTTCAATTTACTTAAATATTTATTTGAATGTTTGCATAATTTTGGGTTATTTGCCCGAATTATTAACAGTTTTAATAAAATGACTATAAATCTGGTTCTCAAATGCATTTTCTCACATATTTATTGTGAATTTATTACTCGAGAAAAGACATAAATTGTTGGTAAATAATAAACTCATAATTATTTTGCTTAAGAATTTGTATTTTATGAAAAGGAGCTCTAATTTGTAATTTTTTATGAATCATAAGACACCGAATCCTTTTGTTTGAGTTAAACAAAAGTATACTAAAGCTATGTATTTGATTCTGTGCTCATATGTGGAGCTCATAAACATATTTAGGTTGTCCTCAAGCCTTAAAAGTTTGATTGTTTACCTTCCGGGTCACTACAGTTAGCAAAACTATTTAAATGATGGAAAGCACTGATGACTGATATGTGTATTAGATCCTTGCACTAACTCTTGTGCTCATTGTCTCCCATTCACGACAATCGGTATAACAAAGACTTTAAATAACACTTTAGGACAGGTTTATAACAAGTCGTGGCTTCCGTGTGCTTATATATGTCTACAAGATTTTCATTGTCACCATTAAAATGCATGTTTTGATAACTGTTTAATAAATTTCATAATTAATTTCAAACACATCACTGAATTCAGTCAACTTTTGTCTCATATATAAAATAATTGTCGACTCGTTTTGGTTGTGAACTTCATTTACAAATATTAATATTTTTATGGCCATAACTAACTAAAGGAGTATATAGTATCTCATCAATTCTTTGAGAGTACTGTACCTGAGCAATATTACTTAAGTAAACATGCAAACTTACAGCCCAACTTTTCATAGTTTTAAATTTTCATAAAATACTTGTTTTGATTTATTCCTTTTTGCCAAAGAAATACGAAATTTAAGAAAAGTCTCTTACTTTGAATTATTATTTGAATTTTAATATATGAATCATTTAAAACATACAATATATCAATGAAAATATGACTGTTCCTATCGACCCCTTCAAGACATGCACTGGTAGTCATGCATTCCTTTCGAATCACTTGATTTGAGATATAAGAAAAGCGACAAAAAAATCGAATTTCGTTTGTCTTTGACTTGTCTTCAGAAGGGAAGACATATAACCATAAGTTTTAAAAATATTTATCTTTTTATTTGAAATTTTCACAAAAAACGATTGAAAATGAATTAACAATCGATTAAAAGGTTTTATTTCAAATCAATACAATTTTCTTAGTTTTCTAATTTCATTTCACTTGCGATCTATTATTGTTGATTAATTTCACCATGTGCAATCACGTTTATCCAGTTTATTTTTTGAAATAAGACTTAGCAGTGTTATGCAATTTGATACCAATCTTAAAAACTATTCCTTTTTAAAGCGAACGAAAGAAATAATAAAAATAATAAAATTTAGATTACCATGAGCATATTTTAATTGTTTAATTGAAAATAAGTAATTTTTTGGTTTAGAAAATTGTTAATAACATATATTCCAAATATTTTTACTCAGCTATAATACAAACATTTCAAAATTTCGAGTATAACCCTGGAAGAAACTATTCCCAGAATAGGAATAACATGTAATAAATATCAATGAAAACAACTATGTACAGTCAACCCCAGTTATAACCTCTCCGGGAATAACAATTTCCGGTGATTTTAAGCGGAAATGCTCATAAGAGGTTGACTACCGGCGAATGTATTGACTAATTATTTAGTTTTTTGCTTAATTGATGCAAATTTATTTAATCATTTGAACGATAAGATTATTTGTCAAAAACTAATTAAATGGCTATTAATTACTCTCAACCGAAAACTTGATCTCAATTTGTGATATATAAGAGTTATCAGTGATTATCACAAATTTGGAAGAATTTACTTTTCAGTCAATGCTATCATTTTTTAGATCGATTTTGAAATTATTTTAAGGCTTCAATAGTTTTGACAGAAGATTATATGTCATTCTATTCGAGTGTCTTATGTCTCAAATGTTATCAAAATTTAACGCAACAGAAGTAGTGATTTGGAAAACTGTTTCAATGATTATAATTATGATTTCATTTCAACAAATCATTTCTTGGTATAAATATTTTGATATCAAATTAAACAATTTATCGCAAGGAAAACTATTTTACTCTTTGTTTCAGGGGTAGCCAACTTCAACCTCACGGGGTAAGGGGGTGAAATGGCTGACTTTTTGAAAAACCTCGACAGACCTACTGCTTGTCTATAGACGTAATGTTAGGATTTTTAAAACCTCAGGGGTTATCCGCAAATGCCTTCCCCTATGGCTATTCCTGCTTTGTTTTGTATTTATGATAAATATATGATAAATATTAGGTTTTCTTCTAATATTTCGAATGCAAATAAGACCTCAATTAATACAATGGTATCTAAATTGAAGTCAATTCCGCAAATCTTATTCAAACTGAGAGTAATTTCCAGCAATTTCTTAATTCCGGTCAAAAATTTATACAGTAATCAGAATTATTATCAAATCGATCGAAAGATATTAATAATAATCTTTTCTTTACTTTGTTTTTTATAATCAAATATTCATAGAATTGTTAAAATTTATTTAAAAATTATTCAGTATTTGTGAGGAATATACATAAAATGCTGATTCATAGCATCAAAGCACACAAATAAGCGAAACCTCTTTTTTAGATAATAGTTGAAACACTTTCAAATGGGAAGAATGGGAACGACTAACTCTTAATATTTAATTTATTCCAGACAACAATTATCATAATTTTATAAAAAGATGATTTCACAGTAATTTTACGTCGAGTAAAGAATAAGTAAAGAGTCGAAGACATTATTCGAAGTCAATAACACCTTACAGTTTGAACTGTAAGACATGTGTAAACCTATAGTTATATTTGTCAATCGATACTCTATTTGGCACTCATATGAGTGGATGGGAAGTGGATTCCTTCAGTTGTTAACAAATAGGAACACCATTTGTGGCACAAAATTGATAATTATTTTCGCACAAACTTAATGGGAATACAAAAAATTGTCCTGAATTTCAATCTCTAAATAAAATAATTGTTTCTTCGATCAAATGATTAGAAAGTGATAATTATCTGCTGTTTTTAAATATAAAGCAAATTAAGGCCATCACTAGTTGTTGGCTGAATTCAATATTTGTTTTTATTCTTCACACAACTATTCAATGAAATCTCAATCAATGGTTGAATGTTTGCACAAAAACTTCAATTCAAAGGTTTATTCAAACATAACTTCTCATAAATTGAGTTTTAATTAGTTTTTGGCCCAATTGAGGCACATATGAGAACTATAATTAAATTTATAATTAAATCAATTTGAGAAAAGTCTCAACACTTTATTCGAAACAGTATTTTGTTATCAATAATAAGTGAGAATTTGTGACTTCCTGTCAATCAATTACAGGTAGACATCAATTCTATATTATTATACAATACAAGCCTTCAATTATTTTCTGATCAAATCTATAATAATAGACACGAATTCAATAGTAATTCAATTATAAACCATAAGTTTTCTCATGACTTTCAGGCATTAATTTGTCGGCCAATACTAAAACCAATGAAATCAATCTTCTTTTGTAGCAATCGATTAGTTCCTGTCATCAATAATTGAATATTTTTATTATTTTCTTATCTGAAGGATACCGAAACTCAGAGAAAGCTAGAGATGAGGCACAGGGCAGAAGAGGACGCCCTTTACAGACAGTTTTCGAAAAAGAGAGCCGAAGAAGAAACTAATATTAGTCAACAAATTCAGGTTTGCTTTCAATATTTTGACTTCAATTCAATCGATTTAATAGAGATTTCTTTTATTCTGTGCACTTAATAGGAAGAGTGGGAGAAAGAGTTGGAACGAATCACTTCACGATTTCAACACGAATTGAATACCAAAAAGAAAAGGATCAGTAATGATGAGGAGAGAACTCTCACAATAAGGCACCAAAAGGAAAGGGAGGACTTAGAGAAGAATATGACCGTCAAATTGGACAGAAAGAAGGAATCGTTGACCAGAAAGCTCTTGGAACAGGAAAGACAGGCCACTGCAGAGTTAGTCGACAAACAGAGTAAAGAAATGATAAATTTGATCAGTGAGAAGTTCAATGAATTCTCTCAGGTACTCTCAATTGCCATCATCTAAATATACTTTTAAATAACCATGACCTATTTTTCTCTCAAGACAAATGACAGAACTTATATAAGTGAAGACGAGCCGCCAATAATGCCATATCCGAGTCAACCACCGCCACCCACTCCCCCATTAATATCAAAGATGGATATATATAGTGACCCGAATGTGTTCGCAGAACTCGACCAAATTGCTATCAATGTTAGTCTCTCTCAAAACCATTCAATTGTTATAACCATTAATGTAATGATAGGTCGCCCGCGAAGACCAAAAAACATTCACAGATTTGGTGCGACTATTGATTGGAAGTTGTATTACAGATGTAGAGAAGGCCAGAGCTATCTTCAGGTGGATTACAGTTAAGAACTTGAATACAATTAAGTTCGACGACGATATTAACGCCGACACTCCAATGGGTATACTTCGAGGCATAAAACACGGCACTGAGAGTTATCACGTCCTCTTCAAACGACTTTGTAGGTGAGTCGGAGTCAAGTTTTCTGCCTTCAAATTGCATTAATTAAACAATTTATGACTTAAACCTTACGACCCCTTTAAATGGTTGTGACTTTTATGCACGTCTTCTATAATTGTCGCGTGTATTCTATGGCCAATTACTCAGCACCAGAAAGTCTTGACCCACTTTCCCATCAATTCCATTGTGTAGTGCACTGGACTTGAATTCCAGCGCCAATTCATTCTAACTCTTATTTTGTTTATCATTTTAATCTCAAATTAGAGGACATAATATTTATTTTCTTCTTGTAGTCAATGTTTTCATGTAATTAAATATCGAATATTAAACATAATTTTAAGTCATATAATGATTATCTCTTTCGGTCTGACTTTTTCTCAAATTAAACTCAAATTATTCATAGCATTGGTTAAAAAGGGACGGACTTAAAGTATATTTTTCAAATTTAAATACACTGAATAATAATTACTTGATGTTAATTCTCCACTCAATTATAATCTTAGTCTTTATTAATTAATTACATTTAAGTAGATTTGCAATTATTTCACTTTGAGTTCATTTTAATATAATTTATAAAATTTTAGGCATTTATTCTCAGTTTTTCGATCTTTTTTTGGTGTCAAAAGTTTTATAAATGAGATAAAAACAAAATAAGAGCCGACTCTTGAGAACCCAATTATTGTCACATTTTAATGATATTCTGAGGAAATAATTTGAATGTAATGACAGTTAATCTAAAATTCATTAATGTTTTGCAGTTACGCCGGTTTGCACTGTGTTGTCATTAAAGGTTACTCCAAAAGTGCTGGCTATCAGCCTGGTGTCAGGTTCGAAGATAATCGCTTCAGGAACTCATGGAACGCTGTGTATGTGGCTGGTGCTTGGCGGTTTGTCCAATGTAATTGGGGGGCCAGACATCTTGTAAACGCCAAAGAAGTGCCCAAACCTGGCAGTAAAGGCAAATCTGATAGTTTGCGCTATGAATATGATGACCACTACTTCCTAACTGACCCCAAGGAATTCATATACGAGTTCTTTCCACTTCAGCCGGAGTGGCAACTCCTCAAAACTGCGATTACTATATCAGAGTTCGAAGAGTTACCATTTGTTAGATCACTATTCTTTAGATATGGACTCTATTTCACTGATGAAGATCTTAGAGCCGTATTATATACTGACAGTTCGGGTGCGTCCACTGTTAGGATTGGAATGCCTACAAATATGACTCCAAGTCTTATATTTCACTATAACCTGAAATTCTACGATCGGGAGAGCGACTCATTTGACGGCATTGGACTCAAGAGATTTGTAATGCAGTCAGTAGTCGGCAACACTGTCTCTTTTAGAGTACACGCTCCCTGCAGTGGTTCCTTTATCATGGACATCTTTGCCAACGCTACCACTCCCCGTGAATATGTGACGGGAGAGCCCATGAAGTTTAAGAGTGTTTGCAAATTCAAGATAGAGTGCGACGACTTGCAAACAGTAATGGTTCCACTGCCAGATTGTGCCAGTGGTGAGTGGGGTCCTCTCAAGAGTACTCGACTCTTTGGACTCATCCCTCTCACACACGAAGACGCCCTTATATTTTCTGACAGAACTCTTGACATACAGTTTCGAATGTCGCGACAATTAACTGATTTTATGGCATCCCTTCATAAGAATGGAATCGAAGAGAAGAAGCTCTCGAAGTATGTGTCGGCTCACGTGGAGGACGATATCGTCACCTTTTTCATCAAATTTCCTGAAGACGGACAGTACGGACTCGACATTTATACGCGTGAAGTAAATACAGAACTGTATTCAGGGGACAAACAACTGCTGACCCATTGCTGCAAATACCTCATTAATGTCGGCACCAAAAGGAACTGACTTTCATTTCAAACATTGTTTTCTATCAATATTTTGATATAAGAATCAATTTTATCAGAAATGAGTTTATTTTTGAGTACTTTTATTGATTAGATTTAAGTCAAATAAAACTGTTATTAATGTACAGAATATAAGAATTTTTTGAATTCAGTTTTATCTTTGAATTCGGAAAAAGCAAATCAACTGAAATAATAAATTATTTTATTTGACGTTTTAGTTATCGATTTTATGATTATTCAGAAGTTTTATCATATGTTTACCCGAAGTCTCTTAGAAATGATTAAAAGTATATTTGATTACATTTGAAATGCATGTGATCTGACACTTATCTCAAACTTATTGTAAATGTTTGACAAATCATTATATTTTTCTACTGATATTCACTTAATTTTAATAAACAAAATCCATAACTGATATGATTTTAATTGAGTATCAAATCATTTCATAGAAATTAATGTTTTAATTGATTTAACAAAATATGTAATTATATTTTCAATCATTATTTAATAGTCAATAATAATTTTAAAATTGTTGATTCACTAATATCTCACATATCTATTAAATGATGACGAATGTAAACCTGGTTATCCCTGTTATATACAATATTTAACTTTTTATAAAAGTTTTTTAGCCTTAAATTTAAGCCTGACTTTCAAAGTCTCAATAAATCACATCAAATGAATATTTTAATGATATTTCGTAAAATATGTTCTGTTTTTTGAGAAGTTGTAACTAATTTTGAAAGAATGGGTTAAGGATTAAGAAGTAATTCCAATATTCTTGTAAATTATTTAACAAAACTTAAATGTATTAACAGTTGATTTGTTATGAAAAATATATTACTTTTTATTATAAATTTTATTATAATTTTCTTAAACTCAAATAAATTTATGGCTCAATAATCGAAATAAACTAGTTTTCAGAATGATTTAGCAAGAACATATTCAAATTAACCACTTTGATTATATTCTTTATAAATTAACACCATATGAAGCAAATTCATTCTGAAATGTCATTTTAGTTGTTTTGTTCGTCTCAAATGAGTTTATTTGATCTTGATTCAAGTGAGCCTTCAGTCACACGTCAAAGAAATTGCTTTTTGAAATTCAATTTATTTATATTAAAGACAAACAAATTCAAAAGCATTGAACAAAAAAGGTTTTTATGAATTAATTCAATGAGACTGAGATGGAGGCTAATTAACGACCAAATCTCAGATAAATAAAGATATGAATACAACTCAATACAAATATTGGCCTTTTGTTAAATTAATACTTTTTTAATTCAAATATTAAGATAACTTTCATTGAAATAAATGATTCATCATTTAGTCAATGATCTCGATAATTTGAATGAAAATTGATGTGAAAATGCAGTAAAACATGGGATGATATTGGTGATTAATAATGATTATTCATGAAAGAGCTTTTGAATAATCAATGAAATTAGACATAAAGATATCAAATTATTGTTATATAACTTTCATTGATTCAATGAAATTGATTGTATTAATGCTTTATTCATAGAATATTCGCATAAGTTTTTCATCTCATTATTTATAGCCATTATCTATGATTTGAATGGACAGCACTGAGACACTCAATGACACCATAATCTTAAGTCTGGCTTCAAAAACATCTCAATTAAGTTCATCGATAAAAAACTATTTATTAGCGATTTTTCTTTAATCCAATGCAATGACATAAAAGTATTTCTGATTGAATGCAGTTTTATCATTGAAATGTTGGTCAAACTCAAGGCTTTAGGAAATGATTACTTTTTATCTTAAGTGAAACCTATGAACTCTTCTGATAATCTGTTGGCAATCAGACCTAATTTAAGTCTTTATACTTCATTTTATTTAACAAAATTTAACAAAATCTTATTAATATTCAAACTTTTGTTAATCCAAAAACATGTAATTTAAACAAAAGTACACTCGAATACCGCTATTGTGAACCACCATTTTGTTTACTTGCCGGTTTTTATAAACCTTTTACTAAAATCACTTCCCAAAGTTAAACTAGGTCTAATTTTGTGTTACCTATGATTTACTTTGATTTAATCACGAGGTTGATATGGCTTTTAAAGTTACGGGAAGTTACGCATACAACGTTGCTAACACCTCCCTGACCACTAAAGTACCACAGACTCCTCAATTTCATAATGATCTTAACTTTATACTACACACCAATGAAAAATATTTATGATCAATATTCAGAACAGTGTTCATGGTTAATTTTATGATGAAATCAAACAAAATTGAAAGGCAATACAAACGGTCATAAAATTAACAAAATATTTGGTTTACACAACAAAATGATTATATTTCGAAATCTTTAAATTTTTAAAATAAGTCTATAAATTGAGTTATTCACCAAAAATATTAATTGTGTCAACAGTTTGGTCCCCATTTTAATCACTCAAATCAACACAATTTTATCACTCAATTAATCTTTAAGTCAATTAAAAGACAAATGAATTTAAATATTAGACATCAAAACATAAATTAGTGTAAAATTGTGTTAAAGTCAAGTAATTTGCATTAAATTAATGT
>JAQIWF010000186.1:0-24426 GCA_034694965.1 Ceratozetes gracilis
AACTGATTTACTTACAAGCGATATAGACTGTATTAACTTTGTGAAACTTATTGATATCTGGTGTTTTTGAGAAAAAATTAGAAAAAAACAGAAAAAAACGAATAATTCAGTGAATAATACTGAATAATACAAAACCATTTTTGAAATTCATGTTTTTTTCCAACCCTAGCTAAAAGCTATTGTTATTTGTTGTAAATTAATAGCCTCTGTAATAAACTCAAGGATTTACATTTAACTTATTAGTACATTATTAATAGACAAAAATACCCTGAGTATTTTGACTGAACTTTTATCTGCATTATTTTGCTTATATAATGTTACCCTTGCTTAGCAAAAAAATCCCCTTGAGGTTTTGAAAAACTTAATATTATTAGGACAAGCACTAGATCCGTCGGGGTCTTCAAATTCTACTAGAGGGATTTTTTTTAAGGAGAGTTGTATGGCGACCTCTGATTTAATCCTTTCTACTCTTAATTCCCGCTGTTCTATAAATTGGTGGTCAATCCCTCCTGTATCCTTGGTGGAAAACAAATAAAATTCTTTACGTTATAATTATTTAATGAAAAGTCAAATGCATGACATAAATGAATGTTTAACTCATTGTGAGAATTACAGCACAACATAACTGCATTTTGACAATTTTGAGCAAGTTAACATCACATTTAAATAGTTACTCTTATATTCAATTGTTTGTAAGAATTTATGAATCACACGATTTATGGGAAGAACTAAAAGTACTGATGTTTCGAATGCGTCCCTCTTTTGTCGTCAAATATATTTAATTTATTTGTAAAATCATTAATAAGTGAGTGTTTGACACGATTTTCATATTTATAATCAATTCATAAAATTATTTTTCATATTTATATCAAAAACATTCTAAAAGTGTTGCAAAATATTCAGTAAAATAATAAAATTTATGTCTTTTATTGTTTTGGAGTTTTAGGGTTACGACAGCCCACTATCCGGACATAATTGGCGGGAATGAGACCCACTTTCTTGCCGTCAATGGTGGCCAACAGCCAACCCTTGATTCGTGGCTGAAGTTCTTTATAGACAAAAGTCTTATTAAACATTTGCCAAACATCTGATGGCATACCTTTTGGCGCAACAATTATATTCTGTCCGACAGTGAGAGGGAGTTCTCGAGCAAAATCTGTTCGGAAGTCATAGAGTGCCACCGCTTCGTAATGCTCTTCCTCTCCGGTCATCCATTTATCTGATGCTATCATTAATTAATAAAATTATATCAAATAAAATGTTCGCCTAATTTAAGAATGAATTACCAGTTTTAACAGTTCCAGTAATTGTGGACAAGAGTCTCCATATAAGCCAGGGTGCTCCAACTATAACCCCAAAGAATATAACGATAGGCCAGGAGGAACGACTCCTTGAATATAGTTCTGATGAATCAGCGGTAAGATTTGGATCAATAGTATGAGAGGCCTGAGTCCACGCACTCTCCTCTCTTTGGTTGAGGCCATCGTTATTCCTCACTCCGAGTAAATGAAGTATTCGTCTAATAATCCATTTCAATGTCCTTATGATTGCGAGGGTCGACACTATTTGTGCCAAATGTTGCCGCAGTCGAGAGAAGTGGTCGGCAACGCCTATCACTGCTCGGAACGAACTGTGGACCGCATAATAGGTTGACTCCAACATCATTGATACCGAACCAAATGCCTGAACAATGGATTCAATTGACTGAAAGGCCTGTCGAGAGCTGTCTTCAGCGATTCGGACGAAATCGTTATCAGTATTATTATAACCATTTGATTGATTAAATCGATTGAAACCATAGCCACCGAAAGGACTCAAACCACTATTGAAAGGACTGCACGAATACATCGAAGAATATGGAGAATAGTTTGACATTTGGTTACCAAACCCTAAATTATTTCCGTTATTTCCGTAACGATTTGCGTAAACATTTGAGCCGTTCGTCATTTGGTTGGGTCGGGGCGGTAGTGGTGGTGCGACACCCGTCCCACTATTCATTGGAGGCATTCCTATATTACCGCTGAAGTTATTTTGGTTGACATTAACACCAAAATTGTGGAGATTTTCGTTATTTGTATGCATTTTAATCGTTATTCAAATCAAACTTAATTTACGAGAAAATCCATTCATTTTGTAATTAAGTTATTGTTTTGAAAATAAAGAAACTCTTAATTAAAAACTTTGTTTTATTACGATTTCAATCAAATTTAGTTAAGATTTAAATTGAGATTTGGCTCAGATTTGGGTCATTTGATTGACACTAAACACCGATTTGTGGGGAAATTATAAACAAATTATTTTCCCAATCCTTTTGACGTCACTTTACATAACAACAAAAACGTATTCAATTCAATACTTATTAGACTTTAATTCATAAAATTTACCAAATATTGTAACGACAAACTTTGTCAGGTCGAGTAACAAGATCAAATTTGTTAACTTAAAGTTCATTTGGACCAAGATTAATTATATTATTCAATTATAAATAGTCGTAATTAGTTTGAGTCTATAACCAGAAACACATCGATAAACTGCGCGAAGCTTTAAATGTAGTCAACACATGATCGCTAAAAGGGCTTAACTCATTTAAAGGGATATTTCTCACTTAATTTTTGTTTCTATTTTATCATGATTCTTTTAATTTAATTCTATACCTGGTTAATTTAATATGCTAAAATAAGCAATTATGCAAATTTTGTGCTTAAATAATGACATATAAATTATATAATATTTTTCTGTGTTTAACACTTCTCTTCTGATCTTTGATTGCAAAGCCTTTTATGAAATTTGTTTTAAAATAAGCTTTAAATAAATGTTCAGTATTTACGTCAATACATTTGATAAAATGTTACCAGTTTTCAACAAAACAACTAAAATAATTAAAAGATCAAGACCATTTTTAATAAATTACTATTATAATAAAGACACCTGGTTAATTATTTTGAGTTTTGCCTTGAAATGATGAGGAGTGAAGTGATTGATAGATGAGAGGGTTTGCAAGAGTGGGACATAATATGTGTGTTTGTGGTGAGAGTTGTTGTTATGGATTGTGTTGACGACTGACTGACTGACAGCTCTTCAGACACTCTCCGTTTGTCTCTTATCCAATCGATGGTAAAAATGGAAGACATCCTCAATAGTGGAAGTGTTTGTATATCACCCGAATCTGTTTGGTTTGTTTGGACGCTGTTTTATGGATACAAACGCTATAAACCGGTGAAGACATGTTTATAAATGGCTTCAATCGAAGTGCAATCACTGATTGGAAGCAATCTTTGGCCACAAGACTGACCGCAATTGAATCGATTGAATACAATCCAAATGAGTCTCAACTTTCATATAATAACTATTGTATTGAATTGAATCCAATTCTAGTCATCAAAACTCAACAATTAGTCAATGTTTGGGTCAAAAGAGAGTCAAATGAAACGAATAAACCAATAATTGGTCTCTAAATCCAGTCTTTATTGTTATCGTTGTTATATTAGTCAAGAAAGTGATCACAAAACCATTGCTGACATTGTTTTGATGGAAAACAATGACCGGCGATAAGAGTGAAGTGCAGGTCGAGAGCTCTTCTAATGTGACCGCAAGTGATATCCAACAGGAAGACAATAGTCAACAGTCACCCAAACAAACCCTTCAGAACGAACGCAATCCCAACGCCAACCAAAACAAGTCCTGTTGTTTTTGCTGGTGTTGTTGCTGTTCCTGTTCCTGGTATGTCCTATTCATTACTGTCCTATTGCTGTCCCATTCATTACTGTTTATTAATTGCTATCCTTTTCAAAATTTATCCCTTTTTTCCAATTACTTTCGTCAATGAGAAACCATTTGTGAAATTAATTAAAAGCAAAAGTGATTTGACGTAAAATATTATGATTTGAATGAAAGAAATGATAGTTCGTTGAGATGTACTCCAAAAGAGGAAGAGTTAGCCTTTCGTGCAAAAGTGGTTTCACTTAATCGTGACTTTCAATCAGCGCTTTATTAAAGCAAACATAAAATATAATGGCTTTGAATGACATATTATATTATTATTTAATCAGAGATGTTCACACTTATGCTGTGCTCTCTATCAACACAAATCACATCAGAATTAGTTACAGACCTTATCAGTCAGTTTTTTATCACCAAAGTTGGAGAACTTCTCTTCACATGTGAGGCATATTTAATCTCAATATCATTGCATTTTAATTTGCAGGTTACAAATATTACAAATATTATTGATTTTTAGTCAAATCTTCAAAACTTAGTTCCAATCATTTGATTTGAGCCAAACTATCATCAAAATTGTGTTTATTTAACAAATGGTTTTCAGATTTATTTTCTAATCGCTTAACAATTATATGTCGTTATTATGAGTTAACTCTTATTACAGATGTGATTGAATGAGAAATCAATTTGAAATGACTTCACTTTTGCTCTCATATTCTCATAAGTCTTAAAGTGTAGGTTAGGTCACAGTTTCCATCGCTTTAGGGAATGGAAGCACTTTAACACTTTTAATCACTTGATTATTACTAAATCATGTTTTCGTGGAAATGCTTTTCAAATAATTGCAATATTTTTTCGCATCCATTAACCAAATAATATATTGAATTAAAAATAACCCCTTAATTGACATTTCAGTAAATAAAAATACAGGACAGGTAGAGGACAAATATATTTGACTTTATTTTTCCAAAAATTCATCCAAAATAAAACAATTTTTGTTACAAATCGATCTGAACTGTATTCTTGGCACTATTTGGCAGATTTGCCTTAAGAATGTTATTACACGAAGACTAAAATATTTGCTTTAATATCGGTTAGTCTTTCTGTCAAAAATCACGGGAAGTCCAAAGAAAACAAATCAATGCAATTATCATCGATAGAACATTATTTCAACGGAGACTCAGATTCGCCGTAAGTTTTCCTCTTTTATTCCTTTCTCAAGACTTTAACCACATTTGGAATATTAATCACATGTTATTCCCAAAGAGTCATAAACAGTAACTTTTGGGGATTAGACTCAGAGGTGATGGGAGATCAGGATTACCGAAGAGAAAAATATTCTCTCTTTTTTTGTTAGAATTTTCATTTATTTTTAATTTTCGTTTACTATTTGCAATGTTTAGTATTTTATATAAAAAAGTTTTTTTTCTATTAATAATTTTTCAGTTAATAATATTTGAATGCAATTTCTAAATGGAGACAAAAAAAATATTAGGAATTCTTAGTGTTTTTGCGCTTTTAATGATTAAATTCTAGCATTTCATCCAAACATAATCTCATCGATTATTTATGTTTGTATTTTTGTAGTAGTTTTGCACAATTAACCCCTCGATAGAAGCCATTCACATTAGACATTATTTGTTCTAGTTCTGTTAGAGACAAGATATAACAGACACTAAATATTTGAGTTTGAATTCAATGGAAACATTCAAATAAAATAATATTTTTCTGGATATTAGGCCCTCATTAGAAGACATACGTTGTTGGGGAGAGTCATTCGATAAGCTAATGAAATGCTCGGGTAAGTGATATCCCTTTTCTTCACTTGTTTTATAAGAATAATAAAAGACTTATAAACTGATTGTTGACATAATAGCCGGCCGTAAAGTGTTTCGGGATTTCCTGAAGTGTGAGTACAGCGAAGAAAACATATTGTTTTGGTTGGCCGTCGAAGACCTCAAAAAAGAGGCAAATCCTGATGTGATCGAAGAAAAGGCACGCCTTATATATGAAGACTATATCTCCATATTATCACCAAAAGAGGTAATCAAAGAGACATACATTTGGGAAAACTCTTGTAAAGACATTATAAGTTGAATGCCATTACATTGACTACAAATTATGAGCTCTAAGATTGAAACAACATTTTAGTCAACACTCAGAGTCAAGCAATTATTTGGACGCAATGGTTGTCCTAAATATGGATCACTTTTAGACCAATTTATTTATTAATCAAATATTTGATTGATTTTATTAAAATGAGTTTCGATTGGCCTTACATTCAAATAATAAGTTGTAATCGCATTTAGACAGACATTAGAATATTGAGGTCTTAAGGATTGGGTATTGAAGTGAAGATGGATTACAGGTGTAAGCAATTGAATGAATTTAAAGCAATTGTGGTTTGAATTTGGATTATATGTTCTAATTGTGTGTTTGTCTCGATTTCAGGTGAGTTTAGACTCACGGGTGAGAGAAATAATAAATAAGAATATGGTTGAGCCGAGTCCGCACACCTTCGATGAGGCACAGCTACAGATCTATACACTGATGCATAGGGACTCATATCCTCGTTTCATTAATTCGCAAACTTATCGAAAATTAGCACAAATTCCTTCTCCGACCCGTAAGGGAAGTGCGGCATAACATTCATACAGTCATATGACTCATACATTCGATATCAATAATATTCGGATCAAACGAATCGATAGTCAATCTATTGATCGGACAAATGTTTTGTGCAAATAATTGAGACTTCAATTGAAAAGTGGTGACCATTGAGTGACTCATTTCTAGTTATTGTATATTAGAAGTCATTTTAGAGACCATGGATTGAGTTTTGTGAAGCTGTGAGGCATCTCTCCATTCAATTGTCACAACCGATGCTTCGGCTTCTCATTGATGTCGTATCACAAAAGCAATGAATTCATCAAAAGCTCAACACCTGATGAATGGCAACAACACAACAATCTAGTGATCAAAACTGAAAGTAACCTAATCTTCAATTTATTCAATTGTTTCATCGATTCTTCAATTCCTCACACTTTCTATAAATCATTGACAAAACGACCAAATATTTTATCATTTTTCACATTTTGTTAGCATTTTATTCTTGTTATTATTTATTGTTTTCGAGCTTTTATTTTATTTTGATTTATTTATAAATGTTTTTAATTTATTTGTTTATAATTTATTGTTTGATAATTAATTGAATGATTGATTCAATTTGAAAGAAATCTTCAAATAAATAATAAGAAGACTCAATACTATTGACTCAAATCAAGACAAAACCTGCCCTTTAGTCCAATTACTATGAAATATTGAGAAATTAATTTAATAACTAATTGTAAACACTTTGCATTCACTCCATTGTCTCCTCCACTCATCCCTTCCATTAGACAATTGGGAACAATTGAAAGTCACTCTATATATCATTAGATGAATCAGTTTTAATAAATATTTACTTAAAGCAAAAGAAGACAACAATTTTCAAACTGGAGATCAATTAATAATTCTGTGATTTGTGTAATAAATGGACAAACATTGAGAACCAATGTTAAGATACGACTGTATCGCTCTATTTTGAAGCAAAACATTATATAATTAATTAATAATTGATTTATAGCTAACACTATATAAATATAAACAAATAGTGTATTGAATTCCCTCTGTTTTTATCAATTGTTGCATAACTTATATCGTTATTAATATATTAGACCACAAGTAATGCTTGTCTTGCATTTGATTCGACACTTATTACTTGATTACAACACTTTGTCGTACTTTTTATTAAATTATAAAAGCGTTAAAAACCATCAAATTTTGTTAATAATTAATAATTGTATCAAATCTTTTCAATTTAAGCTCAAATTTCATAAACGACATGAAACGACAATTAATACAATTCTGTATTATAACAACAAATAATGAAAATACGAATTAATGTTTGCATTGTTTGCAAGTGATTGCAATTATATATAAAATATAAATATCTCCTCAATTGAATCAAACATTTCTTTTATTCAACTAAACTATCATAATTGAGGCATTCTGTTCTTGGAAACTTAAATTCTGCAAATTCTACCTAGGTATGAATGTAGGACAAGAGATGGAGTCACGAAACTGGAATATCAGGTTCACTACTCCAACATTTTTGATTGTGTAAGGAGCAGTAAAATAGAGAGTTAATGAGCCTATAACTCATTGAATACTTCTCTTTGAATGATTAACCAAGATTCAACTATTTACATTGTAAGTCATACTTTGTACACAAGAGTTGGCCAAACTTTGAAGGTTAACCAAGCATAATTGAAGACAATGCACTGTTGTTTGCAATGTAATTGTTTGCCTCAACTCTACAAACATTCGTTGAATAATTGGTATTGAAGTTGAAAATATTGGTTTCATTCATACATTCAACATATATGCAGTAATATAGGCACAGAATAGCACAGAATGACCAATTAGTAGCTAACAAATAAGGCAATATTTTCACTGCAAAAACATTTTAATTAAATCAAAATCCATTAAATTATTATTAATAGGTTTTGAGTGGAAATGCATTGAAAGGATCCGATGTAAACATTAGACCGAAAACAGGAGAAAACCGGAGATACTATCGGAAGAGTAGAGCAAAACAATCGCTGCAAAAGGCTTTCCCTTATTTCTGGTTTTGATAATTAGTCGATAACTTGATTTAAATCAAGTGTTTGAAAGTCAGTCGCAAAACATATTTAAATAGTAAACCACTTTTTAAACAATTCAGAGGTCTCAAGTAATAAGTAGTTATTTTCTATGCGTTTACCATAGAAAAAAACTTGTTATTATTTGAGACCTCTGAATTGTAAAACACGATCGATATATACCTGTTTGGCGAGTCTACCGGTTCTTTAGGAAAGTAAAGGCCAAAACTGGTTTCAACGCCGAAACATATATTCAAAAGTCATTTTAATGTTTGTTTCAGTCAAAAAGTTTCACTTTAGTGACAATAAAATCATTTTTACTAATTTTATTGTGAAATCAATCAAAAAATCAATGCAAGTGTTCTCACTCTAACCGAGGAATAAATGCCACTAAATGTGAATCGCAAACAGTTTTGGCCTCAAATTAAGAAGTGATTCATTTGGCTATAAGTGTGTCTATGTTTTGGTGATTGTGTGAAGACATCCGAAGAAATTGAGATAAAATAAAACGACATTTTATACATTAAAGCGACCAAATGTTAAATGAGCTAATCGTGAAACGGCTTACGGGATGGAAGTACTGGCAGTCACTGCCAGTAGCCGTCACTCCATTAATATTAAGATAAAAACATTATCTCAAAACTTCTTAAATCATTTGAAACCTGAAGCCAATGAACTCTCGAAGAGATTTAAGCGAAAACGCATTTGAGATATATTTTATTTTTAATTGATTTCTTACTTTTTAGTTAATCAACATTTCATTTGAATAGATATCAAAACAATTAAAATCTAAAATCTGTTTTCAGTGAAATTCATTTTTATTTAGTTTTTTGTCGACTATTTTCGTCGTTTTATAAAAAGCTTAAAAAGACATCCATTGAGTACTTGTATTGAAGACTAAATAATAAGCGAATGCCATAAAAGTCCAACATTTGAGGTGTGGGTGGAATCGACTTTATATTTGAATTTTATTCGAGTTTATTGTTTACAGAGACTGTCATTCAAAGTGCTCGAAGTCATTTTCAATAGTTATTTGACTAACACCATGCTCATATTTATTTTAGATAAAAAAGAGGATTAAACAGCAATCAGTGAACACCTGGCAAATCAAAACATATTTATTTAAAGTGCTGTCCATTTAGTGTTAGGATTCTTAGAAATCATAAGATTTGATTCCAGGGCGAGAAAAATGTTAATCTCATTGTGAAGACCATATTCACTGACAAATGGCAAGAATTGTAAACAAAATTATAACCATTTTTAGGCGAAATGAGAAAAAAGTTGATTACAAACGGAAAACAAAAAGAAAGTCACACTAACCGTGACTCGCATTGCTTGCATGCCTCGATGACTTTGCCTCAATGAACCTGGCACTTCACCCATTACGAGCACAGATAATGGAAAGCACTATTATCTACATTTTAGATTTCATTTTTGTCATTTCTGTGAATTCTCATTGAACATGGTTAGAATACCAACTCAACTAACGCTATTTTCAGTTGATTAACATAACCAAGGTTAATTACTCTTTCAAATATTTTCCATCGGCTATCAAATTATTTTATAAAATCCCAAAAAAGAGTTTTATTTAAATTATTGAATAATATTAATATAAACTAAGTTTTTGATCCGTCAATGAATAGTAAGTCTTATATTTGTGGACACATTTGTCACAAATGTAAGACTGGTCTCAAAACTGTCTCTTTTGTCTGTAATAACCATTTTATGACAATTTAAAGTTATCTTCATTTTATCAATAAATTGAATCAAAGCTTTAATTTTAATTTTATTATAATTTATAAAACAAAACAGATTTGAACTTAAGATCTGACGAACAAAAGGGCAGAAACTAATCCAAAAGACAAATAGTTTGAGGAAAAAAACAAAGTTTGGACGAAATGTTATAAACTCTGAATTTAATTAAACTTTTGATTAAAAGATAAGAGGTTTACATAGTTTTGCTTTCATTGAATAACATATAAGTTATTATCGATTGAATAGTTTGAGTGTTTGTCTCAGAACACCATTTATTGGGAAGACTTAAAGTGCTCTCATTTATAGTGAAAATAAGAAACTTTTGGTTCCATTTGACTGATCATAAATACAGGGAATGTCAGGACTTCACAAATATTATTAAAAATACGAAAGAGAGAGAGAGAGAGAGAGAGAGAGAGAGAGAGAGAGAGAGAGAGAGAGAGAGATCCTATCTTTCAAGATTTGAGTGAAAAAATATTTTATATCCAACTGTTAGGGCATTACTTATGCAACGTTTGAGAAACTATTTTTGAGAATCATTTGATACATTGATAGCCATTATGTCAATGTAAGAGACGATGTATATTGTGGTCCATTATTCTGTGCTCTTATAGCCGGGGGGCAAATGGAAAGCTTTAAATTTAAAGCTATATTCTGTAGGGCTATCACTGGCATCACAGGTACTCAGAGCTCATACATTGGTATGTATTGAGAGTCTGTGTTAACCTTGAGGTATGAGCGATGTATTGCTGGAGAGGTACACACCTGTATGTGCGCATTAGGCTGAGCGCTGACTCAAGTCAAGTACAGACACCTAACAAATACTAAACACTAATAACTATTGGAATAGAAATTCGTATTTCAAAATAAATTACTGTTTGTATGGATTGGGAAGAGTAGGGAATAGTAGGGAAGAGTAGGAACACTGCAAACACTCTTGTCTTATATGCAGTACTTTCTATCTAAAGCTAAAGATCTGCTCTTCAGAGTAGAGTCAGAGCTCAAACCTGAGCTAAGAGCCTAAGGCAGAGCTCAGGCTGAGGTCTATCTTCATCATAGGATAGGCTGAGCCAATCATTAGTGTGAGCACCGGGCGAATCGAGACGAGGCGTTTCTCTGCAAAAGATTCCGCAATCAGTGCAGTCACGGGCAGGTGAACGGGGGAATCAGTGCTATAGCACAGGCTTTTGTGGCACCTGCTTATCAACCCCTGTTTCATGCGTTCCGATGAATGAGGTGTGCGCTGTCTCTCCAATAGAAGAGCTGATGGCTGTGATCTCTCCCCTCGGCATAGGAGGGATACTTTCGAGTCGTATCGCCATTACATTCATGGCTGGCGTTTGTGATCACAATTCTGAGCCAACAATAGATTAAATCCGTTTTGGATTTTTGGACACTAATAACAAAAGTTGCGGCAAAAGTCGTCAAACATATTGTTGTTCACCACAACCAGTATAGGGGGCGGGAATACCTGTGCTCCCATTGAGGCCACTAACGGCTTATACCATTGTGTCGGTGCCAACACGAGTGACAATTAGTGACAATTGTCATCACTGGTGACCACTGGTGACTCCTAAGGCCTGGCCGTGACCTGAGTCAGTGACAGCTGTGACTATAGGTATGCTTAATATAAACGAGTCATCAGAAGAGTCACAAAACACCAACGGATCAGTTCAAGGACTGCATCCACGCAATGAGTACTATAAGCTACCAGTGGTTGTCGACGCGTCCACTAAAGGCATTGCGCTCATCACCTCTGATGGCAAGTCTGACGGAACACTACAAGAAATGGTTTGGAGGTATTCCCAACTCTCTACTCATTTCTCACTTATAATGCTTTCCTAATATTTACTCAAAACGTAAACCTTTTCTGAACTCTGAAACCATTACTAACTCTGAATCGACTGATAGTGCGGTTCCCGTCACGACTGTAAATACGGCCGAATTAGTTGCCAACACTATAGTGACGACCAACACATCACCCAACGGGTCGTCACCTGCAAGACATTCAGATGAGGAGTTGCGACACTCGAGTCCAGTGAACGGACACGTCTCACCTCATAGGCATTCACCAGAAAAGACACGTCAACTGATCGTATCCTCTTCTGGTGCTATCATAACAAACGGTGACTCCAATGCACAAACAATAATAGTGACGGCGGGAGAGCCCCGATGTGACGGACAGAACAGCACAGTATTACATCATAACGACGTCCACATAAAGTCTGAACCATTAGACCCATTGCCTCCGGTGGCCTCTCCCGTCACAATGGTCGATGTGATCGCCACAGGGATCGACCGAAGCCGTGACTTAGAGCCCTCACCACCAGCGACAGTGATCTCTTTAGCGCCGGCACAGCCATATCAACCGGGAACAGCACAACTGACTTTTGCAGCACCTGCTTATGACATAGGAGGAACGGGACAGTACACCGTACAGGTATGACCACTTATTGCGTTACTCTATAGAACAGGTGACTCCTCTATACAAAGTTGAAAACCGAGAGAATTGGGTTTTGTTAGACCAGTATTGCCTTCAAAAGGCCTTCAAATGTGTCACTCAATTGACTCTATTGTGTAATGCATTGCTTTGTACAACAGGTGAACACAGGTGTGTCCCCTCAATACGCAACTGTCACCCCGACCGCTAATGCCTGCACTAATGGCGGCACAGTCTACTTGACTACTGCTGACTACATTACTTACCGAGACTACTACCCGACCACTTCAACGACAACAGCAGTCAATTCTAGTGATCAGTACCAAACAGTCCGCCAACACCTTAGCACAACCCCAACGGCCACTTACACGACCACAACCGACACAGAGACGACCTCCTTTCTGGACCGATATTTACGGCAACCACCGGTGACTACCAGTGCGAATACCACTTACAAAGCAAGCATACACGGTCTAACTGTCGATCTACCCTCCCCAGATAGTGGCATTGGCGACACGACTATCACACCCCGGGGCGAAAATGGCGCCCTTCCGCAGGTCAGTCAGGTAATTGACCTCTTATTGTCTTATTTGTGCCAATATTTTATTCTCAAATCATTTTACTGACAAATATCTCGACTTTTCTCATATAAGTAACAAATATTTGAAACTAAGCGCAGGTATAATAACTTAGCGCTACCTTTACTCAGACTTATACTCAGACTATACTCCAACACATATTTATTGCGTTTATAGACTTATTACGCAAATATCACTCATTTGTTGTCATTTACGGTCACTTTCTGTCCGTAATTAACAAAATATGAAATCAATGCCGGTTTGACTCAAAACATGAGTTCAACTTTAAAACCCGTTTCCGAAGAAATGTTTTGATTTTTTCTTTCATCAAAACATTTCTGAAACCATTTTGTCGTTCATTTCAAATAGCATTCAATCCTAGCTTTTAATGGCGAATATAGACTCAGAATTCATTTAATCGTTATTTTGTTGTTTAAAACATTAGTTTTTCGATTAATTATTCTTAATATCTCTTTAAAGAAGTCATGAAGTCATCTGACTTTTATAATTGACATTGCTCATTCACACTAATACCAATATTAAATGGTTGAGTTGTAGTAATGCCAATATATCTTATGATTTAAAGTATCTTGATCCAATTCCAAAATGTCCAAATTTAGATTTATACAATTTTTAAAATCGATTTTGTTTTTACTGTCCTTCAAATAAAAGCTTGAAATTGAGTTTCCTTTTCATAATTTCAGTTGAATTTTCACATTCCAAGTGATTTGAGTTTTGAATGATTTCTTCGATTCAATTCACTGATTCGTTGATCAAATAGTCAGTGAATTTCGATATAAAATGTCTCACAAACCATACCATTAGGAAAATGTTTGAGCCTTCATATCATAGAAATGTTGGAATTTATACTATATTTAAGAGTATTATCCCACTGTTACCTTGTTCAAAAGTTAGACTCACACTGAGCATCTATATAATGATGAATTTAACACAATATAATTGAGGCATTCAAGTTGTTTACCACAGTTTTGACGTATTTTTAAATTGGAAGACAAAAATATGTTTACTATGTTTTCGCTAATTTGATTGGAAAGTGACTATAATTTGATTTCAAATCTGATATCTCTCCCTCTCCTCGCTCTTTATAATTAGTAAAAATTAATAGCAATTGAATTTCAGAATTTTTAGCATTTATTTTCATTTCGTTCATAAAATGATATATAATTCATAGGATTATATCATTAAATGATTTCTTGAAATGAAAATTAATTTAAAATTGAAATCAATCTATGGTTGAAGTGATGGCCGTTTTTCTGCCTCCAAAGCCAATATAAAATATCGCCAAAGTTCAGTGCCCCAGGAAAGCCCTGTCTCTGACTGAGTGTTTGCTTTTCTGTTTGTTCTCGGACTTGAAATCTTCACTCAAAATACATTTTAAAATAGCTTAAGAAAAAACAATTTAATTGTGAAATATTTCGACTCTATTTTATAAGTATTTATGTTTTACATTATTTGTCTATTTTTCTGGATTTTGTTTTTCGCCAAAAGTCTAAATATTTTATTCGAGGCATAAGTTGTGAGGAGTTATTCAACTTTTAATCTCTTTTAATATATTTACTTAACTTTAAATCATCTTTTTTTGGCAAAAATATCTAATTTTGTGGAGAATTGGTTGAATTTGAATATAATTATCGGACTTATTATTTATCGATTACTTGATTATTGAATTTAGTGCTGAGCGAAGACATTATGTGTGACCTCACAAGAGATTCATTATCGAGTCTATTGACTTCCGCAGAGGAGTCGATAGAATATATTACTAATTAATTCATATTCTGAGGTCACATATAATAAATGCAATTCATTTCATACGATTAACACTACAATTGAATTAATAGCAATATAACTATTTTTATTCAAATGCCAACAATTGGCTGAATTTCATGCAATTGCCTCAAAACAGGCAAAACTTTTCCTCCTCTTTGATAAGTTCCAGGAATAGTAAAACTGATAAATATTGAAATGCTTTCCAATACTTATGAAATAAAATAACTTAGAGTTAAGTTTTGACTTTTTCATGATTGTAGGAAAAATAATGATTTTGTTCTCTTAAAATGTTCCTTGTTCAATTATTTATAAGTTTTAATGTTGTAAGAGGTTCTAAAAGTAGTATTACTTAATCTCTTTCTAACATACAATCAATGATAGAGTAATTGAAATTTGAATTTTGATTTGTCGAATGAAAAGTAGTTCAAATCAATTGTCGATTAATTGTATTTCTATTTTAAAGTCTGAGTCTAACAATGGATGTGTTTGACTGCAAAGACTTCTTTGAGTGAATGTCTAAATCTAATTACTTGGAGTTATATAAAGAAAGTTTTTGATTATTATATTTATTCACAAACGCATGAAAGCGAAGAAAAGTTTAATGTCCTTGAGTTTAGTGCATGCCTTATATGCAATTGACGTGGAGATGCTCTTCGATAAGGGATGGACACAAATGGAATTATAGCGCAAAAAATGCAGCAAATTCTCGATTCAGGCACATCTCAGGCACATTCAGGTGCAGCACTTAAATTAGCTGAAGTGAGGGCTTTGACCACTTTTTCATCCCTTTGAGAAATGCAACGTTTCATATCTCAGACATTAGTGTCTTGCAAAGCGGTTGCGCAATGAACTTATGACTTGATTTCATGTAAACCTATTCAATACCATTAAATGCACAGCAGAGGGGCTCTGAAGCTAAAAAAGCCAAATTAGCTCTCAAACTATCTAACTATAAAAGTTTAGAAACTTTACATTCTCTCCATGAAGTCACTACTCCCGTCCCATTCGATCCCCGCACTAAAACATATTCTCAATCTCTAGCATCTCATCCCTCCATTTACTCACAAAATTAAATCTCTTTTCAAAGCCAATCGTCGTTTGCAATCGTTTTTCGTTTTTCTCATTTAAATTAATTTCCAATAATTGCCACAAAAGAATTCCCAACCATTTGAATAGAAATGACATTTTATTCCCTCTCAAAGACATTTTACACCTTTTATACAATTGCCTTAAAATTATACCTAAAATAGAGTGACTTTTGAGCACAAACTATACTTTTGTTAGTCATAATCAAAACAAAATAATTTGACTGAAAAGCAAAACAATAAAAAATAGTGGGATTTTTCCCTCGAAATGATTGAACATAAAGGGAATAATTTTGAATATTTGAGATAGCTCAAATTGAGTGCTGATAATTGAGTAGAAAAATGTTGGAGAGAATTGAATATCTGATGGTTTCATTGATTTGACATAAAATAAAAACACTTAGAATTTATTTTAAGGTACAATAAAATATAGAAATTCCAAGAGTTGTAAAAAGTTATATGATTTGAGTCTTGTATAGAAATCTAAACATTAGTCAATGCCTTTAACCTCCAACTGTCCCCCTGTTTAGAGATATTAATGTCCTCTGATTTGATGAAAGGACTTGAGTTTATTCGCTCAAAACAACTGCTATTTGTATTCCAGTCACTAATGTTAGTAATGTTTGACTCTTGATATCACAGATATTCGACTACACAGAGCTGTCTCAGGCACAGGCAATATTGCCGGTCAGCTCACCCATCGAGCAGACTGGCTCGGGCTCTAACTCTGGCACCGCGTCCAACACATCGGGAACCACTCCTGCGGTCATAACGAAGGGGTCGGGAGGGAGGAGGTCTTGGCACGAATACGGTCGCAACTCTGAGATCGACAAAATACAAATACCAAAAATGTATTGCATTTCAATGATTTGAATCTATTTTTAACTTTCGGTTTATTCCAGAGTTTATTACACTTTTTTGAAACTCAGTTTTTAACTAATTTATACCAAACCTCAAAGACATTCAAACTGTAGTGACCTTTAAATCCTTGAAATTATTCAAACTTTAATATCGGGCGGAGCTCTCATTCGCCGATTTTATTGCACTTTTAGTCTTTGATTTTGGATTCAAACTAAATATGACATAATTTATCAGTTTTTGCCAAAAGCAATGCCAGCCATAAGTCATTTCAATGATTGGACACGACTTACGTTTCTCTCAAATAATTCATAATTAGAATTAGTATTCAAATCAAAGAAAAAGTTTGACTCAATTATTATCTTAATTACAATTTCACAAATTCGACGATAAATAGCTCTAAATTTGCATTCATTTTGATAGATAACAACAAATAATTATGAAAACAATTATTTAAATTATAGCTTTGATTCTCAAAATAAGATTTGATAACAGATTTTGATAAACAATAATAGAATGGAATTAATGTTAAAATTGATTCGATAGTCATTCGGACGTCGGTTTCAAATATTATTTGGAATCTCCGATATCGACGAGCCAAAGACGTGAAGACGACAGGGTCACTTACATTAACAAAGGACAGTTCTATGGCATCTCTATGGAGTACATCCCTGACGACAAACCGCTCAAAAGTGCAACCGTTAAGGTATTCCATCGATAAATAAATGGATTGAATTTATGGTGATTTCAATGGTTTAGTCACTAATAATGCTGGTATTCCGGGAGGAAAAGCTGCACGAAGAGGAAATCAAGGCCTGGCAATTCTGGCACAGCAGACAACACAGTGTCAAACAGCGTATTTTGGACGCCGACACCAAAAACTCTGCCGGAATTGTGGGACCCATTGAAGAAATAACACACAATGCGATCGCCTTTTACTGGAATCCATTGGAAGGACCGGCAAAAGTACCCGTCCTTTCAATCCATTATTAATTCTAATTAATCTATATTTGCTTTTAAGGTGAATATAGCCGTCCAATGCCTGAGCACTGACTTCAGTAATCAGAAAGGAGTTAAAGTATTTTGTTTTAATTGTTTTTTGTTGAACTGAAACTAAAGAGAGTGTCCTATAGGGCCTTCCACTGCATTTACAAATCGACACATTCGATGACTTTCGGGAGGGAAGTACACCTGTGCATCGGGGCTACTGTCAAATTAAAGTTTTCTGTGATAAGGTCCGCATAATGTGCATAATGTGCTTGATACAATTAAGATATAACATATGATTTATCAATAAAGGGAGCGGAAAGGAAAACCCGTGACGAGGAAAGGAGGGCCGCCAAACGTAAACTCTCTGCCACTGGAAGTATGTATTTCACTAATAAATCATTTCTTCAATTCTTTATTTTTATTATTATTTTATATTTTAAAAGAATTTATATTTTATGTTAAAACTGTCAAAGAAGTAGTGATTGTAATATACCTCTACAATGACCTTGCACATTGACAAGAACAACACAGGAATATATTTCTTTACTTGAATCAGATTAAAATTTTGTTCGTGTATTTAATTTATATATAAATCATTGAAAACAGTTGTCCTCAAAACTATTGAGTCATTAAAACAATATTTCTAAGAAACGTTTACTTATTCTGTTCTATAGTTTGTATATAATTAATGAAATGTTATCTAAAAGATGGACGAAAGAAGATGGAGGAGATGTACCACCAGACCTGTGAACGCTCTGAGTTCTATTCTATGAGTGATATAATGAAACCGCCCGTTCTGTTCACTCCCAGTGATGATATAGAAAAAGTAGTTGAGTACACCATCAAACTGTTCTCTTCTCTCTCCTAACCAGTTGTCACTCCTATGGACAGATAACATCGGCGGACATAAACTTCTACGGCGGACACAATTCCAATGACATGAGTTCTACCGAATACGACACAGACTCACAATTACCACCCATTTCGACACCAATCCCCACACCAATCCCAATACCACAACCACCCGGGTATTACTCTTTGCTTATTATCTTTTGACACAAACCTATTTTGGAGTCTAAGAGTTCTATACTCGGAGTAAATAAATCCTTTGAGTATATAATTTAGTTTTTTCTTTTCAAGTCTTGTTTGAATAGTTGTGGCACAACCTTATGGCACAACCTTATGACTCACTCGTCTTCTTCTTTTAGTTTCTTTCAATAGAATGAAGTCTTATAATGAAATCTTATTGAAACCAATCATTCGATTCTTTGCGTTTCTTTGCAATAAATTTCAATAATCTGTGCTTTGAATTGATCTGAAAATGTTTTTGATTGAATAGACGGGAACGAGCGCCGGACCCTTTGTCTGCATCGCTGGAAATGGCAATCTCTTCGTGTCCTCCAAAGAAAATCAAATTAGAGAGATATCCGGATAGCAATGAGAGAGGTATTGAAAGTCATCGACTGAAGTTCCAAACCAATGCTTTACTAATATTAGGATCCATTTCAACAGTTCTATTGTATGCCAAACAAGAGAACGAAGAAATCTTCCATCCGTTGCATTTAGTGCCACCAACTTTAGTCGGATTAGCCCTCGCTGTCAGTCCATTCATCCACTCCTCCATTTCCACCACTAATCGCTATTTTAATTGTCCAACAGATTGAAAACAAGTACAAACTCGAA
Organism: Ceratozetes gracilis; assembly: GCA_034694965.1. Taxonomy (NCBI): domain Eukaryota; kingdom Metazoa; phylum Arthropoda; class Arachnida; order Sarcoptiformes; family Ceratozetidae; genus Ceratozetes; species Ceratozetes gracilis. Next base: position 19,577 of record JAQIWF010000186.1, read on the forward strand.
GCGAAAAATATCAGAAACATTTACAAGAGGTGTAAAAAAGGGTCAGTCATTCCACTAATCTTTCCTTTTCTTAATATTCTGATCTTATTTCGCTTTCCTCTCATTGGAAAAGATTGAGAGTAACTATAATTTACTTCTATTTTTAATTCATATTATATGCAAACTATTTAATGAGTTTATTGTTATTTTAAATACAAGAATACCGAAGGGGGAGGGGTTAGTATTAAAATGGTCGTTTCCCCCTAAAGCCAACAAAATAAGTCTAAAATGGATGAGTTTATGGCTTAAGCTTTAAGGTTCATATAATGAAAAAATCTAAAATTGGCAGAAATGTATTAATTATATATAAGTAACATAATCTAGGCATTTTATCCATCTAAACCTCCCCCTAGATCTCATGAGATATTGCCCTTCGGTATCCCTGTGTGATAAAAATGTTTGAAAAAGTGGGAAATTAAATGGTTTTATATTTGGTTAGAATTACTGTTCAAATGGATGACGATATGGTAAAACATTACTCTCATGAAGACATAGTTCTGCTGGAAGTGCATCAAATCGATGAGGAAACTCATGACATAACTCTCGTAGAGTTTGATCTGAACTGAATTCGTCGAAAGTGTGAAACGGGTCACACAATTGTCGGATAAATTGCTGCCAAATTTGTCAAATTTATTCTCAAATCATGAATCGAGAGAAGAATCAAATGGTCTCCACTTATAAATACTTAAAGACTTATAACCGGTGTTTGCGGTAATCAGTGTCTCAAACAATTGAGTAAAGTTTGTGCAAAAATCAGGACTTGTCTCCAAAAAAATGCAAATTAAGGATCAAATGGGAATCAAATAAGTATTTCATTGCAATAAATTCATAAGAAATCAAAACATTCATCAAAATCTTCAGACAATTTATCTTTTAATTTAATTTTTGGTATTTATGTTATAAATATATTTCTGTCTTTCACTTCCATTTCATTCCAATTATTGTGTTTTCGAAACATTTTTTGCTTATCTCTTATTTTTACGAAAAGATACTCAAAATATTGATTTTTCCGCATTATATGCAGCTATTCATTGACTTAAATAATGATTTAATCCAATTATTTAGACTCTAATTCATTCCATAATTCAATTCATTGGAAACATTCCACCAAAAAATCATTTCTCAAAATAACACTTAAGTATGAAATTGATTCCAAATGATTGTCATTTCTATGAATCCATTTGATTACACTTTGAAATTGGATTCAAAATTCAGATATCAATCACTTATTTAAATCTGGGTTTAAATACTTATTCAAAGCAGAAATTGTTTTCTGATTCGCCACAAAATCGGGAGATTTGGTCACAAATAATTTAAGGGATATTTATCCTAATTTTAGCCAATTTTGTTCATAAATCTCAGACTGATTTAAAAATTGATGTTAAACTCAATTTGATAGACGAATCTCAAAATGAGTTATCCTTCTGTCGTGTAATGAGTGCTAAATATTTCTCACATTTATTTTGATTATTGATTATCTAATTTGCCACTCATTTTGACTTAAATTATTTATTTGTCACAAAATTTATTTAATTTTTGATTTTTTTGAATTCATTAAATTACGGCTCAATTTTGTATAACGAATTCATTTTATGAACATTTTCTCATTTTTACAATTAATTGCTTTAAGTCTAGACGAGTGAAAACACTTCAAACATAAGATTTCATTAAATGTATTAAATCATCAAAATTTGAATTTGCATTTGATTTGACAATTGGTTCAAATGATGCGGAATTTGATCTCTCGATCGCCTCAAAGGGTTTATGGTTTAGACTTTGTGCCAAATGAAGACAATTTCCAATTACTTCTTACTTTAAACTCTGATTTTCATTCAATTGTGATAACCATTGATGAAAAGGATTGTTGAGAAACACCTCTTTTGCAATACTCGGACAACAAGTGATTGATATCTAGTTTTGGGTTCATTTAAGTAGAATCGAAGCCATTGTGTAATAATAAGCCCATTATTGAAGTATTCGCTCAGATTCTTCCCTTTAACCCAAATGACAAGAATTTATGAAATTAAACAAAAGTTAATATTATTTTGAGCTTAAGTTTGTTCTCAATTCAAAGAGTTATTATTAATTAGAAGATATATGTAGTATATAATTGAAAGGCAGGCAAATCTGTGCAATTAGGGCTAAATTGGGGCTTAAATGCTATTAATTGAAATTATTTATAGTTAAGCACTAATCAAATATCTGGTTATTGGGAAAGTTTGACAATTTTTTGATGATATTTTGTAAATCTTTTTAATTATTTACACAAACATTATATAAATAAAGTATAAATATATATATATTTATAAGAATATATTTCGATATTTATTTTATTGTACCTATTGGTCAGGTATTGAGAATTTTTATAATAATTACTAAATCTATTATATATTAATAACATTTTTAAATCAATTCTTTTGTATTTTTCAGAATCAATTCAAATATAATATTATTGATGCAATAAATTCATACAAATTATTCAATCTAATTTAAATTGAATATAATTTATTAAAGGATCAATTTATCAAGTTCAAATCAATTTATTAATATTATCACTTATTTCCATAAATTCATATTTTTGTCGCCAATCAATAAAAGCGTGAATTGAATAATGAATTCAATTTTTGAAATAAGATTGGAGTCAAAAATAAAAGCTTAAGAAAAGAGTGCTTTTTATTCTCATAAAGGACTGACTTTTGCAGATTTGATCCAAAATGACAGCGAATAACGAATGCATTCAAATAGAAGACAATATCTTTTTGGGAAACCAGAAAATATGTGAAAATCAAATGCTTTTAAAAAGTTTGAATATTCAAAGAGTTTTGGGGATCGGATACAAACATATCGACCCCACGTCGAGAGTTTCTAATGTTCTCTATAAAGACATCCCATTAAAAGCCAACTCCGAAGAACTTATCGGTATTTTCGGCCAATGTTTTAGTTTCATATCTGAGGCTCAAAAATATGGTAAACACTTACGAATCAAAAGTCAATTTCAAAGACTAATCATTTGTTCCTTTATTTTAGACGAAAATATTTTAATCAATAGTCTGTCGGGAAAGACATTGAGTGCAGTCGTTTTGATTGCATTCCTGATAAAGAAGTATAAAATTATATCCGAAAAAGCTATTCATGTATTTTTAAAGAAGAGACCCATTTCTTTGGAACAACAATTTGCGGAAGAGTTGGAGATCTGGCAAAACATTATTTTGGATTTTAATGTTAAGAATCACAACCGTTTGAAGAGATATTTGTTTAGAAGATTTCGGGCGAAATACTTAACAATAATTAGTGAAATTCATTCGGGGTATATGAGAGTCGCCCAACAATTGAACCAACTTATGGACAGTTACAACAGAACTCAGCAAATGTTCTACTTAAGTATATACCCCCGACCATTTCAAACTGAAGATTATTATTGCTGTCATAAATGTGAGATTATTATCTTCCTGGTCAGCTGTATTCTGGCCAATCCTCAAGTCGGGTCGGAAGTATGTCCTTATATTTACGTGACGGCCGAGTCTTGGAATTGCAGTCAAATTATATTGCATTCGAACCACGAGATTAACTATATTTTTGGTGGTATTCATTGTTATCGCTGTAACGCCCTTTTGGGTGAATATAATTGGCAACAAAACGTCTGTCACTGTCCTCTCCATCGAGGGTTAGATCAATATATGGTTTTCAGATACGTGTCGGACAAAGTGTTTAGAAAAACAAGAGGTGTTTGAAATTATTCGCAGATTTGATACGCTTTGAAATTAACAGTCATTTTATAAAAACACAATTAAAACAATTTATTCAAACAATTTTTATTCGGTTCTAAACTTGAATTTCATAATTATTTTTAAAAGCTATTCATAATTGAAATACAAATATAATGAAAATATTCGTCAAATAAGTTAAAGACAATTAGTTTTAAGTTAAGCTCAAAATAAAACAAAAACTCAATGAACGGAATAATTGAGAAAAACACGATTCAAACCTAATTCGAGTTTAGAAGAAAAATACCTGAAATTCGCCGCAAATCTAACGAAAGGTCTTTTAAAAGACGATTCGAATCGCTTTTGAAACTAATTATAAAATATATATTAAATCTGTTTTTCTCTCAAATATATTAATAGAAACAATGATTAAGAGATGAGACGAGAATTCATATGAATTACAGTAATAATAAGTTAAGTGCTCTTAAAAGCTGTCAAATATGAGGACTCAATGGAACGGATCAGAGAAACAATATTTTCATTTAAATCATAAATTTTATAAATTATTTGGGGGTGAGTTTAACCATTCGTGATGACCCTGATGATGACACTTTTAGAGTCAAGTGGTCACTGGATTTCACAGTCTTTTCTTTAATCTCTTCATTCCAGAGGTCGTGGACTTCGAATTCTGTAGTATTCTTGAGCCCATGGATCAGATCAGACACTTTGTATGACCACTAGTTTTTAAATAAATTTTAACATGATTACTTAGAAAATTTTAACTTTGAAAAATAGAATATGTTGTTATTAATTTAGCTTACATAATAGCTATCACCTAGCTCATGAGTATCAAGATAAAGAACAGCATAAGATGGGACACCATTTACAAGAGGTTCAACAGCCTTTACCCAGACTGATTTGTGGCTTTTAGCATCCTGTAATTTTAACAATGATTATTCCAAATTACCCTTGATTGGGAATTATATTTATCTAGCATACTCCATGAATGACACGGTGGGCCATAAGTCCTTGTTTGTCCTGGTTTATAGCAATAACAGCCTTGTTTTGCAATATCCCCTTGAACTCTGGTCTAATATGTCTAAGGTC
>JAQIWF010000187.1:0-24400 GCA_034694965.1 Ceratozetes gracilis
GTCCAAGGTAGACCAAAATTATCTAACAATAGGGGAATCTAACAACTGGGAAACAATTTTAGCATTATGTCTATGGGAGGGTTGTTTGAAGGTTATCAAAAATTACCTAACAATAGAGAGATCTAACAGTACGGGAATCAACAACTCGGGAATTATACTGTAACTAATTGAAAGTTATTTTATTTATTAAAAATATATATTTAGCAAAATTCCGAGAATCTAAAAATTAATCCTAGTTAAAACATTGTATAATCTTATTATAAAGCTTTAACATTGTATCCCCATTGTAATTTTACTCAATCATTGTTTTTGATGGGTTAGTGGGCGTTAAAATATTCAATTGAGTGTTTTAAAAGTATCTCAACTCAATTTCGGAAAAATATTGATATTTGAAACGCTTGAAAATGATATCACTTTTTGGCAAACTTTTCACTAAATAATTACATCATTTTGTTGAAGAGTTTTCGCTCAGCCATCAAATGGCTGTCAAATAGACGTTTCAAGTATTTAATACTTCACTGTTTGGATAATAACAATAAAAACGATATACTTTTTGATCCAAAATAATCCTTATTTTGTATATCAAGGAAATGGATATATAATGCTATATATAATGCTTTAAAATATTTTCCATAATAGGGCCCAAAATTTAATTCAATATATAATAAATGGGGAAACGGATTGAAAATATCGTCTAAAATAGTATAATAAATAGTAAATCTCTTTGAGTTTTTTCATCATCTCATGAATTATAAATTTTTTGTCCAAAATATTAAATTCATTTTTCTTGTGTTTAGACGACGAGAGAAAAAAATTTAAATAATTGCGTAAAGTCTTAGAATTGATAAAATCTTATGAATAATTTTGAGCCAAAGAGGAAAAAAATCTCTGATTGAGTTAATCATAAAAATCAAAGACTAAGTGATTTTCTTTTTAATATAAGTCTTGAGAATAATACAAACCTTTGGTATATTTGGCCAAATGTGTCGATTCGGGAATTGATTCAAAGCATATCATTAGCCTATCATTAGGCAAATGGCTAACAAATTGTAGGAATCGGTAACTCATTATATTGTGTACATTAGTCCACATGTTTGTGTCGATCGGCTGGTGTTGTCTGAAAAGAAAGATTCTTTTTTGGAAAAAATATTTCCAGGAATTATTAACAATTCTGAGAAATTTTCCCGGCTATAAGAGACCGTCCATATTAAATAGCTAAATAACATGGGTCACTTATAGAAGTAAATATAAGTAAATATAGGGGTCACCATAATTAGAGGTTTCATTTAATTTGTGTATATGTGTTACTATGACAAAAATATGTTTACAATTTTGGTGCTTTACTGACTCAAAATTTCTGGCACTCGATTTTTGATTAAGTTTTTGCCAAAAATAATTTGTAATAGTACATTTATTTCTATGTAAATCTATATAAATCAGTTTTAAAATGACTCACATAGATGAGAATATTTCATGTTTGAAAAATGAATAATCCTGGTTGAGAAATATTTCTGGAAATTTTCTTTCCCACAACTCTATGATCAGTTGATAGTTACCAGAAAAAGCCGAGTCTTTTGCAAGGATTGTAATAATTACTAAACGGATATTTGCTTTGATTTTTTTGGGCCAACAAAAAACCATAGGATCGTTACTGGGCTGTCACTAACGTTGATTACATACATCAGCGGAATGCTGTGCGGATCGGTATCATGATTATTGGTGTGTGGACTGTGGCCGCCATCGTATCCATCGCCCCATTATTCGGATGGAAAGATCCAGACTTTGTCGCCAGAATTGAAAACGAGAAGAGATGTCTCATTTCACAGGACATCGGTTATCAAATATTTGCCACAATATCCTCTTTTTACGGACCACTGGTCTTCATATTAGCTCTCTATTGGAAAATATTCCAGGTATTTTTTATACACAAACATTCATTTAATCTATAGTCCATCAATATATTTCTAATGGGTTTAATTATAATTTATTATAAACTTGTTAATTTTTATTCACATTTACCACTACTTGAGTTTGAAATAAAACTAATTATGTCAAAAACTTATTCTTCCTCGATATCTAATTTTATATTATATTTGAGAGGTTCCAGTTTTAATTTAAATAAGTTTTTGCGCATGATAATTATTTTTCTTTAGCCCTTCATTAATTCTTCTTATTAACAACCTTGTTAAATCTAAAACTTTTGAAAAATATAAAAAGAATTAGTAGAAGCTTTTGCAATACTTACAACCAGGGTAATTATGTTAGAAAATTTAGTTTTTTATAATTTTTTAAATTTAATCAGCTTTATATTTTGAGAAAAATAAACTAAGTAGTTTTAATAAAAGGATTAACTTATTAATGGCCAAACTAACATGACAATCTATTAATAAGTTAGATGGAGGGAATTTGTAACTATTATTAAGTCTAATTAACATTGACTTTCAGAGTAATTAATGTTATTCGGAATTAAAAAGTTGAGTTCAAATCATTATATTGTAGAGTATGTGTGCAGAGACTGCAGACACTCATATAGACTGACAGTTCATTTCTGTTAATTACCAAAAACAGGATTATATCTGAAATAATTATAACTGAAATCAAAATTTCTATGTTTTTGGTTAACTATTAGTCCAATTAGTAGTAAATGTTGGCATAGAGTGAGTGAGGCCTCAAATTTCTCATTAGAGGAGATTCCGAATATGTTGTGGCGATTAAGGCGTTTATTAGGCACACATTCTGTGCTAATATTTGTGTTTAAGTCCTATTCAAATATTTAATGACATAAACAAAACTGCAATTCTTTGGAACCGATTCTTAATTGGAATGACTTTTATAGAAATGAGTTGCAGTTTATCGACAAAAATATGATTTAATCCCAATTTAATGACCTTAAAGTCTGTGCTCTACTCAGAAGTATTCCAACTCTACTCTACTGTAACTCATTTAGTAAACAAATGTCTTATTCTGACCTATAGGTGGCCCGAAAACGAATTCGCCGCAAACCGGGTAAACTAGTAGTGCCGGCTCAGAGCCTACAGGCGCCTCGACCATTAGCGCCCAGTCCTTCCCAACAGAGTATACACCTAACAGTTGGCGATCATAATGACGATTGTGTTACGGATGAAGTGACAGAAATACAGTCTCAACACCAGAATAATGACAGAGAAATACAGTTGAAGCAAATGCGACATAATTTACAGTTGAGTCCAAACAGACTGACGACAACTAATGGCTCGAATAACAATCCCCAGTCCTCTGACCATAAAAACAGCTCAAATCAAACGCAAAATTTAGTTAAGACTCCGCACAAAAAGACTTGTAAGGAGTCGTTAGAGTCTAAACGCGAACGAAAAGCGGCCAAAACTTTAGCCATAATCACAGGTAAAACAAAAGCATTATTTTCTTGAAAAAACACTTATCGAGTAAAAAAATAAATGCAAAGTTTCAGTAATAGCTACCACAGCACAGCCTCTTCTCAAAAGCAATAAAATTGAAGTAGATCAGATTAAAAAAGCCTATCATTACTCAAAAGTTTTATTCTTCATTCCAGTGAAGTGTTGCCAAAAGGAAAGAATCCAAAAATTCTTGCAATTGATTGTCAGTTCAATCAATTATCTTGCTATTTTATTTTTCAAGTATCCATCAACTTTATATTCTGGATTCTTTTAAGATTATAGGCTTAGAATTGGTAATTTAGTACCAGAGTAATAATGGGTAATAAACTAATAAAATATGATGAAGTTAAACTAAATAATGATTTGTTTTGTGATTGACCAGGCGTGTTTGTCATGTGTTGGGCGCCTTTCTTTGTGTTGGCGGTCCTGATGCCTATTTACCCGTCTCTGGAGCCAAGCAAATATGTGTCGAGTATTTTCTTATGGTTGGGTTATCTCAACTCTTTACTCAATCCAATTATTTATACGATTTTTAGGTATGAATACAATCTCTTCACTCAATTCTATTCGATATTCAAAATACTGAGAAATCCTTCGAAATGAAAAAGAAAAATAAGTTTTCAATTTATTTATTGAGAAATTCGTTGTTCTTTCCATTCAGTCCTGATTTTAGGAACGGCTTCCGACGAATCCTCTGCGGCAACAGATATGCCAACAGATATAGGAATCGATAATATCTTGTCTGAAGTCGGCCTCAGAGTGAATATCAAAAACTCTTTGAAGGAGAGGGCAAAACACAGTCTTTCATATAGAAAAATAAATGTCATATCTCTCTGTCTTTGAAAACTATCTCATATTTTGTTAAATATCTATAAAATAGTGCTTTCATTCACTTCTCTGTTATATAAATACATACAAATGTATAATAAAGTTATTTCTCAAACAAAAGTTGATAATAGAATAAAATAAGTCTTTTGTCATATCTTTCCAAATGTCTCTTCTATTTATTTCGACTATATTCGCAAAATATATCCCTTTCCTGAAGGTTTTGGACCACAAATTCTGAGGAAATGATTCAATGGAAAGACATTCATCTCGTAATTTGTTTCAACCATTTTATGAGTTCTGTTAATTCATGGAAAGTCATACGGATATGAGTTTTCTGAGTGAACTTGAATTCCATCAATCAATTGTTAGTTAGACAATAGTTACAAATAGTGAGTAACAAATAGAGCAGGGATGGGCAGGGTTGCCAAATAAATTAAGGGATGTGCACAGGAGCACAAGGAAGGCTAGAAGTTTTAATTATTGATATGTGTTGGGAAGGCTCAGTGGTATAGTGGGTTAAGGCGCAAGTTTGCAGGCTCGCTTACAGTGAGCCGAAGGCGAGCTGTAAGGTGTGGGTTCGAGCCTAGGAGCTGCCGAAGGCAGCTCCAAAAGATACTTAAATAGTATCTTAAGGCGCGCAGCGCCTCAAAGAAAAGTATTTTTTAGTAAACTTAGTAAAATAGTATAATTGGTATGAATCAAATGAACTTTATTTCAATTTAATATATATTTTATATATAATTTTATAACAAATTCTGTACAATATTTTCATTCTTTAATTGAATAAATAAAGTAATTCTCGAAAATCAATTGAAAGAAGAAATTTGTCTTAAATATAGAAATACCAAAAGAAATATATAAAAAACATCTCATTTGTTCACAAAATAAGTATCAATTAGATTGAAGTTCTTGAGATCCAATGATTAACTCTTTCGCTAAATATGCTCTAGTTCAAACAATTTCGTTTAACAAGAAGAAACTGCTGAAAGAATTCCAATAACTCTGTTTATAAGCTCCAAAATTCAAAGGAATCTCCCCTTCAATCAGATTCTTGACTTAATTTGTGAATATTTTCGTACAAATTGTCAGATAATTAGACAAACATTTGATTTATGGCTTAATTTACAGTTAATTTGAAGAGAAATGAAAGCAAAACCAGATATTAATCAGTGGTTATATCGAGTCGTGTTGTGTTGGCTTTAATTTGTTTTGTTTGTGAAAAATAACATTTGACGGATCGTCAGCTAATGCTGGATAGAGAGCCGGGTCGTGATAGTAATCTGCTTTAAGTCCGGCCACTGAGCCTGTGCTCAATAAAAGCTCTTTTTCTGATTCCGACCATCTATTAGTAGTCTCGCGATTATTAGCTAATAGTTCCCTTTCCTGAGCCCATCGCTGCCCAATGGCGTGCTTTTTCGCGTGTCGGAGCACCCGATGGCGTTCCCTTTCGGCCACAGTTCCGTACCGTATGTTCAGAATATACTGTTGAATATGAATACGAACGTCAACCTAAGGAATAGAGGGGACAGACATCAGATTAATAATCAAAAACTTTAAGAATAAAGACTTCATAATCGGCTCTCATTTATAACTTTCTTTTGGGATAATTTTGATTTTTATTCGTTAATAATATCTCTTAAATCAAGTTTATAGCCATTAAAAGGGACAGCCATTAGAGACGAATAAAAAGATTTAACTCTTAATACAGAGGGCTTCCCATTAATCAAAGTTATGCAACATTAGAGTCGAGACATCTCTTCATTAAACAGTTTATTAGAGTTGAGCTCAAAGTGAGGCTAAGAAATAGATTTCGATTAAATTAATGATAAGAATATCAGTTCTGTTCTCACATGAAATTACTTCACATTCAAAATGATTGAAATCAATGTTTTTCTCTTCTTTTCATTCAGAGCTAACGTTTTGCACTATTTTAAGCACAGAATTAAGAGTGGATTCATAGTTAGAGCTAATGCCTGACTTCCAGTTAACTAATATTCGGCACAGAATTCAATTACAATCAAAAGACTCGAATAAACGGATTGAACGGAAAGAGTGTTAAAATGAAAACTTCTGACTAATGACTAAAAGGTTTATCCTTTCAGATGGAGAGCTCAGTAAATGAGAAATGGCTCACCTGATGACCACTTCCTTTCTGGTCGTCAGCTTTCGTTTCGTGAACAGTGGTGTTCACATAAGTGCTGAGCCGTTGGAGTTGTGTCAGATCGTCGGCCACTCGCCATGTGTTGTCTTTTACCAAATAGAAGACATCGTTTCCGTGGATCACAAAATGCAAATCAAGTAAATAAGAGTTATTCAAGATTTGTGTGAACACGTCTTTGCGGATCGGGTCGGCATCGGCTGTCGAGTGGACAAAGGCGTGTCCGCCCACTCGTGACACAATAATACCGTTACCGAAAGGCACGCTTTCGCTCGAAATCGTATTCGCGTTAATCGATTCCAAGAGATCTTCAGATTTGACCTAAAATTCAATTGAAGTTAATTTTATTTCGTTTATATCATTAAAATCATTCAAATCTGGATTTACTTTCGATTTGTCGAGACTTGAGATCATTGCGAAGTTATTGAGAGTCCGGTGGAGACCACAGGCAAACCCCGAGACTATAGGCAGTGCCGGAAGAGATACTTTTGGCAGTTTTAAGGCATTCAATGACTTTTCATTGTTTTGGTTATTAAAGTGAGTGATGAGTCCGATGTCGAAGGCCTTCAGATCTATGCCCTGATTGTCGATCCATTTGTTGAGGTCCAACATCTTCCAGCGCTCATCAGTTGGACTATTGATCGGATCGTTACCATTGAATCTATAGATGTGTAGCGATTGGGGATCACTCAGTGACGACAACAGCCGATCCAAGTCCGGTGTCAGCCATTGGCCCACCAGAGAGTCGTAGACTCGGCTATCACTGAAATGAATAAGGCCTGTGAGGGGGTCGGGAATACCGCCCTGGAAGTCCACCGCCAAATAGAAGGCTGGGTTCGAGTCGAAGAGCACGTGACCATATGGCCCCCTATGCACCTCCTTCACCACTTCGCCCCTATGGTCCAACACCAGGAGTGGACTTCGAATTTGATCACATGCTATGTAGAAGACCTCGTGGTTCACCTGATTAGTCATATCAATAGGAAAACATAGTTAACATTTCCACCAAGTTAAATATGTTATATAAAACATTTTCTCATTAATTAGTAGATCTTATGGGAGATTAATATTAATTTTGTTATAAATGTTTAAAAATTCGAATTCAGCACAAAAGGTAAAAGAAACGGGAACATTTTTGTAATTAATAAGTAGGTTTTATAACAAACTAATATTTGGCTTAAAGTTATTAATTAATTATAAATAACTAATTAATTAATTAATAAACAATTAGAAAATATGCGGAAAATTAAACTTAAAACTGATTAATATCTGACTTCATCTCAAACGTGTGGGAAAGGAAACGGATGTACCCAATCACCAAGAACAAATACAACGTTTAATATTTACAAGTATGGGAAGTTGGGAACCCTCTCTTAGAAAGGCTTTGTAGACCCCCTCACTTTTTGAACATGGTTTTAATATTGCAAGCCCTCTATATTGAATACCATGTTAAACTGAGTAATTGAGTTTGTGTGTAGGTGTTTGTCACCCCTACCCTATGTACGATAAAATCGAATGAGCAATCAAGTTTGTACATTACATCTCATATTAGTGCGGCTCAACTTGAATCAAATAAGCTCTGTGTTTAAAATATATAGAATAAAAGGATTAACTCAATATCATGCCTTAATCAAGTTGAAATTCACTAATATTCGATAGACTGTATCATATATTATGTTTGACCCTGACTCTATTGTCCACGCAATAGACAAACTGTGAAATCATTCACATTTATCGTACATTGAAGGGAGTGTTTAATTTGACCTAAAAAGCTGAGTTGCAGTGCAAAGTCAATGGAAGTGTTACCTGGGTGAGAAGTGGCATATTTTGATCGTCGTATATAATTGTGGTCACTCTTCCGTCAGCATTATTGAAGGTATGTGTGACCAGATTTGGACGCAAAATATCGCCATAAAAATATTGAGTAACGTTTCCGTAGTTGTCTTTGCGGACAGTGAGTCGTCCTCTCGAGTCATACATGTATTTGACGTCATAACGACCCACTCTATTGGCTCTCATAAGTTGTCCCAAAGTGTTGAAAGTAAACCTCTCTTCCCCTCTCTGGACAACAAACCCTTTGGCGTCTGTAATATAAGGCGTTTCACCGAAACTGGTGATGCGATCGGCCATATCGTAGAGGATGTCAATCCGGTTCCCCATATATTGCATTGTCGCCAGATTTGCGTTGTCGTCATAAGAGAACTTCCAGTGATCTCTTCCGGTCACTTCTGTCAACTGCTGGTCACTATCATAGGTATAGTTCTGAACCCGTACTTTACTGGCGCCCAAATGACGCATAAATGTCTTCGACAGAACCAACACTCCGTTCGGATTATATGTCAGATCCATTCGAAACACTTCTTTATCGGCGATCACTAAAGATGTCTGAAGTAAATAATGGGAGGCGTCGAAGGTTTTAGAATATATGGCGACCCCATCCGTTAGGAACGTCTCATTTTGGCTCTTATCGTAAAGCCTAAAGTTAGCGATTCCTTCCAAACGGCCGGTGCGCTGATTATATGAATAATCTATTGTCGGAAGACTGACAGAACCCACTCTCGCCGACAACATCTTAATGCGTCCGAAACTATCGTATGTGAAGCCGAAGACCAGATTCGACAACAGATAAGAACTAACGAATTGATGCGATTGTTTGGCCAAAAGAGCGCCATTATATTCATAATTGAGTACAAACTCCTGGTCCTCATATCGCCACAACTCTTTGGTCAGTAGTCCCGACAGTTTATTATAGAAGTTTTCCACTTTTCCGGTGCCGAACACCACTTCCTTAAGTTGTGTCTTATTATTATATATAAAAACCAATTTGCCGGAGTCTTTGGGGGACATCTTCATAATAGGCCGGTGCTCTGCATCCAAATAAATTGTATATGAATTGAGGGGAGAGTTAGACATAGAGGGCGGACTATAAATGAGTTTATAGAAACCCAACGACACTTCTAAACGGAAACTATGTTTAGAGCCTTTGGGTGTTGTGATGGACTTAAGGCCTCCGTTTTCGTCGTAATTATACATATATTTGCGACCACTTCTTAGTACTATCTTATTGGGCGCCGACTTTCCCTCTTCATAAGTACTCTTCAGACTAGTGCTGTCCGGGAATCTGATCTCAGATAAGTGGCCCATTCTGTCGTAGGAATATGTCTCTGAGTGGTGACCCTCCTGCCAACCCGATAGTCGTCCAAATCGGTCGTACATCATATTTAGTGGTAATCGGCTCTCTTTAGGCAGCCATTGGACCGGTCGGGAAGAGTCATCGTATTGTACGAAAAGGAAGGGACGCCTCGAGTTATTATAGAGGATCTCTCTGTTGGCCATCCAGTCGTACTCAACGCTCAGGAATTGGGTTTCATTAATAACGAGAATCCTTTCGACGGCAGAAATGTTTTTCTCTCTTTCTGTCCGTCGATTATACTTCACGTCGTAATCCCAACCAATCCATGATTTCTGTGAATTGTGTGTCATTAAAGTCTGTTTCATAAGCACGGGAAACATCCCAGCCTGCACTGGTAGATATGAAAGTAGCACTTTATGTGGCTGTGCCTCCCAAAAGATTATATCTTTCCAGGGGGTCTCCACTTCTATGGAACCGTCCAAATGAACAAATGTTTTTAATTCAATTCCGTTCTCATAGGTGTTGAAGGACTCGCCCCTAATCTTGACTATTGTACTCTTCTTTGGTTCTGACTCTGCAGAAGAGTCAACGGTGGAAACGAGCGCACCATTACGGCTGAAATCAAATGTGAGTTCAGTGGACAGACCGGTAGGCTTTATATATCGGACGAGGCGTCCGCTCTGGTCGTAGAAATAGAAGAATGAATTTCCCGCTGAGTCTGAGCGCGAGACTAATAGACCCGTCGGTTCATATGTGAATTTTGTGGTCAAGTTATCGGGATTTATGAACTGTTCTAAGAAACTCTGTTTATTGGTCAACACCCGACACTTCTGGCCTTTTGTTGTCTCAATTGTATGCAAACTATTGCCGGAGTCTCTAATAAATGACACTTTATTTCCTGAGGCGTCGGTCACTGCACTTAGTTTACCGAAACTGGTGTTCACATTATATAAGAAGGTATAGAGAGAACGGCCAGTAATTATACTTTTGGTGGCCGTGTGCTGACCGTATTTGTTGAAAATATAGAGTTCCTGTCCGTCGGGGAACGCTATCTGAAATTCAAAGTTCTCATCCGGTTGTGGGATATAAGGCACGGCCGACAGGATTCGAAGATTGCCAGCGTCTGCCATATGGAGCACACCATTACTGGTAAGTGTAAGCGCCGTTATGGACACGAGTCGTGTGTCGCGCGCCAGTAATACAATCTTTTCCTGTTTTGGGAATTAATTAAAATTCGTTAGAATTGCGAACATTTCAAAAATGTTTGATAATTGGAAAGAGGTTTACAAATATTTAGAAATGAATCAGAAGAATAACCCGAATGATGGAAAGGAGGACTCAGAAAAGAAGAAGAAGAAACAAAACCCTAAATTACTGCCCACTAAACAAACACCAAAACAGAGTAAACAAGAGAGTAGTTCTAATCCGAAGACTTCTCCCAATCAACCGAAGACTAATCCGAAGACGGATAACAAAAAGCCCAAAAGTGATGACAAGAAGAAAGAAAAAGAGAATAAAAATGAGGATAAAACCAAGACTAAGAAAGATTCGACCATTAAATCGGAGGGAAATAAACCAAAGGAAAAGAAAAAGGACCCGAAGTTAGAAGTGGTTAAACCAAATCTGAAGAAAACAGATAAGAAAACTTTGAGTCCAATCAAAGAACTTGAACTAAATGTCGAAAAGATTAAGAAACTCGAGAACAGTGGTTATAAACAGCTTAAACCGATAGGACAGGGATCATATGGAAAGGTGTTCACAGCGAAATCGACTAAACATAAGAAACAAGTGGCCATCAAAGCCGTCGATTTGCAAAGACTGTCGGAACTGTTTAAGAAGAAGTTCTTAGCCGTTGAGATAGAGTTACTCAAGAAAATGACTGATCATAAGAATGTGGTTAAGATGTATGAGATCATCGAAGCCACTGACGACCATTTGCTCTACATAACGATGGAGTTCTGTCCAAACGGTGACCTCTTTGACTATATAATTAAAAGACATTATATTCCTGAACGTGAGGCTTGTCTTTGGTTTAAACAATTGATAGATGGGGTCCAACACATTCATAAGAACGGTTTCGCCCACCGGGACCTCAAATGTGAGAATATCTTAATCGACAGCAAATACAATATCAAAATCATTGACTTCGGATTCTGTTGTAAAATAAAGTATAATAACATATCAAAAGAGGATAAAAATAACAGCACTTCTAATGGAGAGATTCCGAGTCAAACATATTGTGGAAGTGTTATATACGCATCACCTGAGCTTCTAAGAGGACATCCATACTTACCCACAATGACTGATATCTGGTCTCAATTCTAAGCTTTTGTAAAGTAATGATTAAAACTAATAATTCATTTATTCCTCAGGAGTTGTGGTGTTATCTTATATGTAATGCTATTCGGCTCTTATCCCAACGATGGCACAGAATTGGAAAGGTTTATACAAAAGGAGGAGCACTGTATCGAAGCGCCTGAATCTCCTCAAGTGTCCAATGAGTGCAAAGATTTGGTTAAAAACATTTTAGTCGATGAAGTGAACAGATATTCAATAAATGAAATCAAAGGCAGTGAATGGCACCAAAAGAAGTGGGAACCCATTGACAACAAAATAAGTACTAAAGAATATTTCGAAAATCTAAACATCCATAGAGTAGAGACCCTGCAGTTTGAATATGCTGTTCCGGCACAACCAGTCGACTCTGATGTTGGGAACAGTTCTGATGTAAGCACTAAAAACGATTCAACTAAACCCTAAACATTATCTCCGTTTAAATGAATATCGATTTGTTTGTTAAGTCTTAAGAAATTAAATATCTTTTCCAACAAATAGTAAATAAATGATAATTAAAACAAAATGACTATAAGTTGTGGACAAATATTTTATATTGACCTCAAACTCATTGGGTTGAGGAATGAGTCCGGGCAGGTTTGGCAGTGCACAGGTACAATTTTGAGCGCCAATATCTCTGCACGTCTCTACTGGACACGAATGCCGTGAATTAGTTTTCTTTCCGGCAAAATGAATGAGTTCTCCCTCTTGAGTCAGAGCCCGCACTCGATTGACCCCATCATCAGAAACTTCGGTCACGTAAAGGATTCCTTCGAGAAATCAAATAAAGTGATAAAAACAAATAACAAATGAACTGAAATATGATATACCCGTCGGTCCAAAAGCAAAGTTAGTGAACAGTCCGGAGTTATTGGCACCGATTCGGCTATTATTCTGTTTATTCTCAGTTGTCTTACAATATGCAGGACTTCCGGCAATTGTCATAACTCTGCGGTCAGGGGTTAACTTCAAGACCATGTGGTCATCGATAAAATATAAGGTGCCCTCCAATGGATTGATGGCCACATGTGTGGGCCAATGGAGTTTCATCTCATTGACGGCAAGCGTTCCTTTGCATGGAATGGGTTTCCATTGTTTTTGATGGTTCCGATCGCCGATAATTGTGTGAACTATTCCGTGATTGTCAACCATTCGAATGCTGTTCCCATCAGCAAAGTATAACGAACCATCCGTACCGAAAGCCATTCCTTTAGGATAAATAAGGCGAGCCTCAGGTGCAGGCTTACCATCACCACACTTGAGCGGGTCGTGTGGGAAGCAACGGTCGCCATTACCCACCACTACATCTAAATTGGTTTCTGGATCTTCCACTTTGTCGAGTCTGACCATAAAAATAGATAATTAAAATCGAATCAAAAAACAAATCTTTTCTTACGAATGAATTTTAAAAATTTGATGTTTTTCGGGATAAGAGATGTAAAGATGACCGTCGATAGGGCTCAGCATAATGTGGTATTGATATGAGTTTCGGATACTTTTGTGTTTGAAGACAGTGTACACCTGTTTCTCGGGTGTTATTCGACGAATTAGATTCGCGTCCCCGACATATACACTGCCGTCGGGACCACTAGTTAAGGCTAACGGCGATAGTAATCGGTTATCTCTGGCCAATCCATTGCATTCTTGGCCACAAATAAGATTTCGGGGCAAACCATTGCCCATAAGTACTGATATGACTCTTGGTTGTTGTCTGAAGAAGACAGTGGTGCCGTCGCCCTTCTGGAGGACACCCTCATGAAAGTTGTATCGATGGTGAATATCCAGATTCCAAGAACCCAATTCTGATATATCCATATCATAGCCTCTAAGTGTTGTGGAGAGTGCCGTCCAAATGGTTTGTCCGCAGTTTTTATATACATATCCCACA
Source organism: Ceratozetes gracilis (assembly GCA_034694965.1). Taxonomy (NCBI): domain Eukaryota; kingdom Metazoa; phylum Arthropoda; class Arachnida; order Sarcoptiformes; family Ceratozetidae; genus Ceratozetes; species Ceratozetes gracilis. The sequence continues at coordinate 13,737 of JAQIWF010000187.1, forward strand.
AAAACTACAGAAAGGGTTTCAAAATAATTAATGACACAAATAAAGAGTGGATTGTTTGTCACAAACCCTTAGCGACAGTAATCCCATAGACTTTCTGTTTATAGATATTCCTCTTATTCCAAGAATAAGTATATTTAATGTCGGGGTCGGCTTCAAAGGTCTTCTCGAATAATATGCCTTCGATTACGATCCTTAAGAGCACGAGTCGAAGGCTTTTTGGAATTACTGATGGCGTCAATTGGACGTGAATTGTCGATAAATAACCCTGGCTATATGAACTGTGATAGACCAAGTGCAAATGAGAACCAGGGATAGCCAGACTCTCCTGCAAGACCTGATCAGACGTGAAATGAGCATTAGTTTCGAGTCAATGAAAATCAGAATTTCAGAATCGAGTAATAAATTTCACGGAGGAATGGGAGCCAAAGGAAAGGCACATAAAGAGTGCGAAAATGAAATGTTTTGTTCGGCAGAGAATCAAAATTTCAAATTAAGTCTTTTAGAGACTCTCTCTTCTCATAGATTTTAAAACTTATTTGGGAATGAATTTCAATTTTTGCTTGTTTTGACTCATTTCACTGAATTGAGTCATAAATCTTTAGCATTGATTTACACCACTTTTGGCCGCTTTTACGTCAATATAAGAATTTGAGTCAAAAATGAATCTCAAAGTTATAAAAGTTTTCCCCGTTTTCTATCATTTGTGCCGAAATTTATTTCTTTTCGCACCAAAAGAGCAGTGAATTTATTGATGGAAATCATGTCTTGAATTTGATTAGAGGCTGACCTGAGTTTCAGCGATAACAGCACTGTTCTCAGTACAGCCTCCCTGCGCTCCCGGACGTAGACTTTCATGAAGTATTGGTTTCATCAGATCGTAGTCGTGTTGAAGACAATGCCATTGCGTTTGATTGCGTTTCTTATCACTAATCATAAGTCGGACACCTATAGAGAGGGACGTAATATAGTGTCTGATCTCTTATGACAGTTATATATCGATAGACTATGGCTTTCATTATAGACTAATAACAAAAGCAAACAAAAACACCGAAAACGACATCACTATTCATGTCAAGTGTGGCGAACCTGTATTAAAGGGATCTGGCAGTGCACTGCCGTCCGTGTCATCTGAAGGCGCTGAAGACATGACAACGGGATTCAACATCACTATAATGTCATTCCAGGGAACGACAACCGTTCGCTTAATCGGATGAAATGGATTTCGTTGGAACTGTAGTGCCACAGCCCCACCACCATTCACCAATATATCAAACCTGTACCAATGATCCAAAGAACGTGTCGAATACCAGAGGAATGCCACCAAAAGTAGTGCACAAATGGAAAGAAAAATTGCAAAACTTTAGAGCTTTGAAAGAGAGCTAAATCTGAGATGTAGTGAAAGGGCAGTGAATTAGGAATTCATACCATCCGTCTTCTCGTGTGAGTGTGAACCCAAATTGTGGATCAGTTGCAACGCTTACACGAATGCCAATAAGACCATTGCCTTCACGACTAATCACTTGCCCCCGAATCACAGACACACGACTATAGTATAGTCCAAGAAAAGAGTGGATAAGCAATAAAATACATTAGTATTGTGTGACTCAAGTGCACACTGTTTGGGAGCAGACCATAAAAGAGAGGAATAGTGGCAAAAATGAGATATATTACATTTAAACTAGAATTGATGACATTTTTGCTAGATTTAAGTTTTCGTTTCACGATTTTTATCGGTCGGAGCTCTCACTATAAGAAGAATAGTCGGACTAATGGTTTGAAAAGTTGTGCAAAAAATCAAATCTAAATCTCGAAGAATACGAAACTTAAACTCAGAAGGAAAGGCAGTTCTTCCGAGAGCTCTGACACGAGGAAACTATTGCTATCCATATATTTAAATATAATTTCATGCATTAGAAGTGATTCCCGGAATACAGAGCAGAATAGGGGAGAGAATAATAAAATGAATAAAAAAAAATAAAAACTCATTCGAAGCGAGAAAAGACTGAAAGCAATTGATTGCATGAAAAACACTATTAAAGAGAAATATTTGGCCGCAAATACCGGACAGAAAAGTTTAATCGAAGGGAAAACTATGCCATAGAAAGAGAGAAAATACAGACTATTATTAGAATTAATAGCCGTATATATTAAACAAGAGTATAACAAAAAGGAGATAGACGTGAATTTAAGCGAAGAATTGCATATAAGAATTGGTGTTGTATTGCATTAACTTAATTTGAAATATACTTTAATGGTCTCAGAGGTCAGACTAAAGGAGATGAGAATTTTTATACTCTTCTCATCCACTTTAGAGTAGGACTGGGCTCCTGAGTAAAGAAGAAGAGCCACAAAATTCTGTAAATGTAAGCAATTTTTATACTTTTCTGTACATTCGTTCAGAGAATTGATGCGAAAGATTAGAAAAGTGGCCAAACGTTTAGACCATAAGAAAATGTTAATCAAAAGCAATTTTGAGCCAAAATGCCGACAAACGGGCAAAGTGTCTGTTTTAGCATTTTTGAATTTGGCACCGGTTTAGCAATACTATGAATTGGATTGCATGCCGACTATGAGATTGCACTACTACGCTCGCTATAGCCAATACATCAGCCATACAAGGAGAGGGTAGGGGAGAGGAGAGGGAGTGGAGCGGGAGAGTAAATATCTCTTTGCATGGTATGTTATAAACTGAGACGAAGCAAAGCACTCAACATTTCATTTAAAATGCATTAGAATTCTGTTTGGATTGGGTTTACAGTAGAGTACAGTATTGTATCGAATGGGAGAGTTGTCCAGAATTCGATTGGAATATATGGGAGAGGGAGTAGAGTGGGAAAGGGAGGAGGAAAGGGATCGATAGCTTGGATACATAAAACACTTCCAGAGGGGACTACAACACAGACACAAACGACTAATACAAACATAATGTATGCGATCAGAGGTTAGGTTACATAAACTTACAGATAGATAAGGGCTCTCCTCCTTCAGTGCCAGTCTTATCAGTAAAGACACACAAAGAGACAAAAGGCATTGCAATTGAAGCATAAGGAGAGCCACGGGGAGAAGCAGCAAATGAGAAAGCTAAATTAGAGGCAAATTAAAGGCAAATGACATAGAAATCACATTCAATTGTTTTCATCATTTAATGAGATTCGAGTGCAATGAGTGTTAACTATGTTTACACATTCAGACAACACATACAGAGCGGACCTGAGTTTCATTTGAAAGAAAAACAGCCCAACGTTTCGTTGTTTGAGAATTACATTCAATTAATGGGAAATAAATTTTGAGCGAATTCGGCAAAAAAGCGAAAAAATGACATACATTTACAGATTGGAGAGAAAAGACATTTAATTTTGTGCACAGAATTAAGTTTTCTGTCGATAGAAAGGTTGAGAAAATAATAAAAACTGAATGAATGGGTTGTTAGAGGCAGTGATGCCACTGTCATGGTTTGGATCAGATCAATGTCAACCTCTGAAGTAAGAGATGAGTCAACAAAATCATCTCTTCTGACATCTAATTAAGTCTTATATGCTTTTAGTTTTTAGGCTAAACTCCTTTTCAAACGAAAAATTCGACTAAAAGTACATTAAATTTTGGATTTCGAGGTATTATATAAATCTACTCAACATTTTCGAGCAAAATATATAAGAGAATAACCAAGCATCAATACTGACCCTCGCATAAGCTCTTGAAACTACGAGAAATCCTGAGTTTATTAAGTCTATAATCCTGTCATAGACTTAAATTTGACAGGATAATATAAATTGTAAATTTCCTTTACATGAAACAAACCTATCTCCTCCTCCTTAATTGATCTTGGTCATCCTGATACATATGAAGGCTCACTAATTGGTGGTAAGCGATGTCCATTTTAATGGAAAAATTATAAGAGGATAAGAGTGAAGAGAAATACACCAATCGATGGATGTATGGATCGATTGTGTATTTCTATCGCAATATAAATGGCTTTAAATATATTGGAGAGGATTGAGAGGTAGAGAAATGATGATTGCATTTCTGCCCAGCACTGGCACAGCAGCGAGTCTTTAAAATCAAAAATACATTGCTTTATATAAACCAGCAGAAAAACAAGAACATAAAGATAACGACAAAAATTCAGAGCAAAAAATGAAAGACAAGAAAAAATTAGACAAAACCCTAAACTCTGTATCTATTGAGTGAAACGAGTTATTGATTGGAACATAACTTGTGAATCGAGAGATTGGCTCGGAATCAATTTTAAGCTACTATTTCTCCATTTCTATTTCACTTCTAAATCAAGTGATTGGTCACTGTATTTGATTAGTGGTGGTAATGGAGGCACAGATACTCACCTCTGTTTGAAAGCACTCCAGAACTGACTGCACGATTGAGAGACAAAAAGAGTGTTTCGTTTCAATTATTATTATATCAGATATCGAGGGATGAAATGAGAGATGAAATCAATAAAACATATGAAATAAGAGAAGAATTGATCAAAAAATGATAGAAAAGCAAAGTCTTAAACGAATCGATGTATTAATAATTTATATCTGTTTTAGATTTTATTTTCAGATAATTTTTTAATGTATCGAATGATTGATAAAAACAAAGTAATAATAATTCAAAATTAATGACAAACAAAATGAAATTATGAAACAAAACGGAAAAATTGGGGGAAAGTTATTATTATCGGGAAATAGGAAATGGAGGAAATGAAGCTTAGATTTCGATATAAATTTTCAGCTTTTTTTCTATCAATTTCTTCTATAAACTAAAATAATGCTAACATTCAATCAACTATTAAACTAAACACTACTTAATTGGGCGAAAAATAATGGGATATTAAAGCAAATTATGTTCACAAATGCAAACTCATATTCTATGAGATAATGAGGGTTTGGAAAGACGGTTGTTTGCGGGCAAAACCTCTACCATTACTACTAGTCTTAATATAAAACAAAAATATTACTAAAATCTACGAAAAACGACAACAAATCCAAACATATTTACCGAAAACGAAAGACTAAATCTAAAAAACAAATCTCCAAAAAGCAATATATGAATGCATTTCATAATAACAAGCATTTTGTTTATAATACAAAAGTAACCAAAAAATACACGCAAATATAAAAATATATATAAAATATATCCGCAAATAAATACATATATTTTTATATTCAATACTTAAAACCATATAAAATATATTTGGAAAAAAATAATGATATTTATAGTAAAAAAAGTAAAGTAAGGCTGCATTATGTTTGAGCACTGGTGGAGTAGGCGCTCATTTTTTGCGATGCTTTGCCATAAACAGCTAATAAAATACTTATAGACATATTAACTATACATAACACTCGGGTACCTGTGCTGTAAGTTATTATAAAATGCGGGCTAAAAGTACGAGGTTTTCCTTTTGAAAATTTTATGCTTACATAAACTTATGGCTCGAGTTTTATGTCTATAACACTAATGTTTAGTCGTTTAGTATTATAAACATTACATTTTTGATATGAGAAACAGTTGTTCGCAGAGAAATGTTGGGAAAATGGGGGCTATTATGCTGTTGACAGGTGTCAAAAACGATAGAAAAAGAGAGAAATATAAGACTTTATATGTATTGTAATCATAAGAATATTCTGCAGAATCGAGAATAAGCACTGATAGGCAGGACAGTGGCAACACTGCCAATGATGTCTGGGAAAGGGATGAGAAATGGATGGCAATAACAAGAGGGGATCAAAATAAAAAAGAAGAAAGAAATCAAAAGTGAAAATCAAAACTAAAAACTGTTGGAAGTCTTCAAATGAGGTAAACATGAAATGAGAGGAATTTCTCAAAGGCTTCGGTTTAAACAAACAAAGAAAGAGGTATTGAATCGGAATGAGTGGTATATCCTTTAGAGCTGGAGAGCTCTGGGAATAAACTCATACAGAAAGGGAAAGGAATAAATTTTCGGACAGAGTATTGCCGTTTGAAGAGAATTTCAAGAATTGGGAAATATTTGAAAGTATTTGAAAGAATAATTTTGTGATATAAGAGAAAAGCTAAAAATATTTGACACACGATTAACACATAATGCAGCTCAACATGAGTTGGGTTATAAATAATTATGAACTGGGTGAATAATGATTTGAAAACAAAAATTAATGAAATGCAGCACAAAATTGACGACAGGATTGCAAATCGAGAGAAACATTAAGTTTTGTTAGTTTTTTGGTTTAACTTATTTTTAAAACACAATTCTTTCATAACGTTTTGCAAATTATTGTGTGAATGAATGAAATGTTTTGTGAATAAAACACTTTTTCATAAGTGAATGACATTTAAAAACACATATGAAATGATGGGAACATAAAGGGTGGGGAAGAGTTGGACAATATATCTGTCTTTTCCTGTCTATTCATACTTTTCTTGTTGTTTTAGTTATGAGAATATTTAGGCTTTTGTTCATAATTTCGATCGCATTTTAGTCTTCAATGAAATGTAGTGCTTATGAGGCAGTCGTTTATCAAAAAACCATTTCTTTTAGTTTTTTCATTTAGTATGATATCAAATATTTAGTGAATTTGTTTTTGTATTTTTCAGACCCACCTTACAAATTATGAAAGAGTTTATCACTTTTTAGATAATCTTTCATAAAATAAACATTAATATTAAAACTCATTTTTTTTTATGGAATTTGTGTTTCAAATAAAATTTAATGAAATTCTCGACAAAAATAGTTTCAGAAATGTTTTGAAAATCAAAAATTTGTTTTTAATTTGTTTGAAAACTGAGAAAAATGTTCAAAAAATTTTAATTTGAAAATTGAAAAGAAATTTGATTTATTTTATGGATAATTTAAACTCAGCAAAAAATATTATCCATTTTCATATCCATTAATCACTCAGAATAGAGATCTGGATCTGAGATCTATTCAATGGTCTGATAATTATATTCTGAGTTATTGTACTCTAATATTAAGTGTATAATCATTTCCATAGAATATTAAAGAAAGTTATGGTAAGAATAGATTTCATTGTGTTGTGTGTGTCATTGAATGGGTGTGTGTTGTGGTGTGTGCTGTCCATCCTGTGCTTACCTTTCAGAATATTCGTCTTTATGAGCATAGCTCTGAACACTGGACTCTTCGATCAAAAACTTCATCTTTTGATAGAAGCTGGCGGTGACTGCGGGCGGCTGTTTGCGTAACAATATGTCCAACGGGTCAGGACTGGTCACACACATCATTGACTGTGGACTGCATCGCATGGAAAGAGAGGACAGCAATGAGATAATTGATTACTCGAGTCGAGACGATGTGTCACTTTTATGCACACAATTAGTCAATTGAATGACTGTTTTATGAGATAATAAGCAATAAAAAGACGTATTTATAAGAATAAATAAATTTTGGCCTCAAACTGACAATAATTACCCCCAAAGAGGGTTTGATAATTGTCTCCGAAGATTATGAAATGCTCTTAACTAATGACTAGAACTATAAAATCTGATCCAAAGCTAATTCAATACGAAATAGAAATTTAATGGATTATCAAAACAAATGAAGAGTTGAATCAATTGTGACACCGGGTGTCTCATAATTACCAGTGATCACGACTACAGCACTCGCTGTCCGCACAATCAGTTAACCCATCTATGAGAGGGAATGGTATCAGAAGAGAGAATCAAAGCAAAAGTAATTAATTTAATGCATTTGGATATCAATCGAAAAATAGTGTTTCAATCAAATGATTAATATTTAGTACAGATATCTCTCAATAAAACCCGGAGTCGAGTCGAGACCCCAGTTATGTAAATATAGAGATATCTGTGTTTTATTGGGGAATAAAAGGACACAAAAGTACAAACCATTATCGTTGTCGACTCCATCGGAGCAGTGGATCTCCAGAGGGGTAGAGCAGTCTTTGCCACCCCATCCATCTCTGCAGCGACACATCCATTCCTCATTGCGTCGAACACACTCTCCATGACTGGAACATCCATTGGGACAGCCATCTAAATGAGAGCCAACACACAAACAAATACATGAAAAATGCATTTAAAGACAATTGCGTTGAAGTTATCGACAAAACAAATGAATCGATTCATTCATTTAAATACTAATATTTGTTTTATTGGTCGTACCTAAAGTGCAATGCCTTCCCATCCATCCCTGAATGCAAATACAGGTGCCATTATTGCACTGTCCGTGCTCTAGGCATCGATGATCGCACGTCTGTTCGTCGCACCGGGAGCCGTGCCATCCGTTTTCGCAAACACAACGGCCAGCCTCACAGGACCCGTGATTACCACAATCCAGACTACATTTGGCTTTAATTGTGAAATATTGAGATAAATAGAAATTTAGTCCAAATGGACGGGAAGTCCAACAAAATAATTAATTATAGGATTGAGTCAATTATAGAAAGCATTTCAATACCGATATCACAGTCAGAACCAGTAAAGTGAGGAAAACAGACACACTTTCCAGTGTCCAAATCGTAAACACCTTTTGTTGTTTCAAATGAAAATCAATAACAATATTACTACTAATAAATTAGACGACAGTAAAGGACAGGGAGTTTAGGCAATGGAAACACAGAATTAATATAATGTATGTGTCATCAGATCTAATCAAATAAGACGACCGAACAATAGGTCGCCAAATGAAAATCTATGGCAATGAGAGGTAAATAACTGTTCCAGTCTTCTGAGCACTGGACCAGTGATTCACTGCTGGAGTGAATGGCACTCCAAGGGCTGAGCCTTCAATTTAAATGCGATTCTAATGTTCTGTTTCTATGTTTGTGTTGACTTAAGGAGAGGACAGAGCTGTTGATTGTTGTGTTACATACCATGTGCTGAACAATTGGGAAAGAATTGACTCAAACGCTGGTCAGCATCACTACAGTTGAGGCCAGTCCAACCAACTTTGCACCAACACTGACCATCAATGCACGCCCCGTGACTCGAACAGATCGGGTCTAAACAGTCAACTGAAGACACAAACAATGAATTAGAAGACAATCCAATCCGAGAATTAAGAGAATGAAGAGAAAGAAGAGTTTCTTTTAAACATTTATTTCTTAACCATTGAGTGATTGAGAAGACATAAAACCAAATGAACTCTATTTATGTGATTCAGACCTTTCTTTTCAGACTTTCATTTCCAGCAATTCTTTGCTCAGATTTTTTTCCTACTTTCCCTTCGGATTCACTATTCCTTTGTTGGTATTCTCTACTCTTATTCTGTGTGTGTTTTGACAGGAATTAAAAGGTATAGAAAATAAGACACAGAATAACGAGTGGAGTAAAGGGTATGAAAAAAGTCGTCTGAAAGTGAACTCAAGTCTGGCGTCAAATCGATTCCTAATTTTATTTCTTTTATTCTTCTGTCGTTTCGCACGAATAGTATCTGAAAGTAAACATAAATAAAACGCCAGAAGAATAGGCAAAGAAATGACGGAAACTAATGGACACAACAATTGTTGAGTCAATATCTGACGCGAAGAATGAGTTATAAAATAAGACAATAAATCGACTAAATGTTGATTTTTATCCGTTAATAGATATTTATATAATAGTTGTGCATATCTTCCGTTTGTCTTAGGGATAGAACAGGCAATGGTTGGCCTATTTATGCTTTCCTATCGCCAAATATTGGTTTTGAGATACGGATTCAAACAACAAAAAGATTATATAATTAACAGAAATAACCAATAAATTGTTGTCCAGAGTCTGAATCATGCAATCCGTTCATTAGAGCACAGGTTTCATAATTCGATTATCAATAGGGGACGGCCTCCTGCTTACCGATTTCACAGCTGTCACCTCTAAATCCGCTCAGGCATTGACAAACACCAGACCCACATTTTCCGCGTCCGTTACAGTCGGGAACTTCACATTCAGTTGACCTGATATTACACTCCGAGCCCTTCCATCCGGTCTCACACCGACAGTTGCCCTGAAGATAGCGACCATGACCTCCACACAGCACCGGACAGACATCTAAGTAGAAAATGAAATATAATTTGTTCACTGATTCAATGTCTTAGACTTACTGTCGGCGCAGTCGTGTCCGATATAGCCTTTAATGAGATATTAATTATTAATGATATTGTAATCAGTGGCTAAACATTGGATCTATACCTGGGAAACACTGACATTTGCCCAAATGACAGTTTCCGTGATTATGACAATTGTTGGGACAGGTTGTCGGCACTTCCTCTGCAATAACACCGTCACAATTAGTTAAGGTTTGAACCCAAGAATTAATTAAACTTTTTGTATTCATTAAAAAAATTCATTATTAAATCAATCATTTGATTAAACGACAATAATTGACTGAAAGTTGGAGGTCAGTGAAGAGCCCCCTCTACAGTAAAGAATTGAACCTTGGACATACCCTAACCTTGACTTAAAACGGAGGGTATGAAATCACTGCAGGAAAGTATACTTTAAGGGATTACAAACATAAACGCAAACCTCCTGTGATGTAGGCTTTACTTTATTGCTCAACCAAGAAAAAGAAACAAGTAATTCAATTCAAACGAGGTCTTAGTTTTACATTTTGGAGAGAGAGGGAGAGAGAGGGAAGGAGAGAGGGAGAGAGAGAGGGAGAGAGAGAGAGAGAGTCAGAGAGAGCCAAAACAACAAAGATGATCAGGGATGACAACAAAATTAGATCAATCAAG
>JAQIWF010000188.1:0-24380 GCA_034694965.1 Ceratozetes gracilis
CGGACCATTCAATAGCGTCACTCAGATCTCTTCTTGCCTTATACCTGCCTCTCTCCCAGTTGTTCCCAAAGTTCAAATCTATATCACTGGCCATCCATTCATCCACTCATCCATCCATTCATCTGCGAAGAAGACGAGTCCATTCAGTGAACATCTCAATCATTTGATAACTACTCTGAGAATGAATTTTTTGTTCAAAATTCCTAACAATTACTTTGAAATTTTCACAACAATTGTATCTCAAATTAAACATTTATTGCTGAAGACTGAAAAATCAATTGAGTCTTGATCGATTGAATGAAATGGTCCCACAGGTTTGACCTAGACAGATTTGGTCGATTTAAAAAATTATAGTATACATCAAACATTACCAACATGATTTTGAGGGATTAAAATTAGGAGAGTAATTTATTGCCATTAGCTAGTAAAATTCACATTTGCTATTTTAAAAAATCAATCGAATCGATATCTCAATAAAGTGAATGAAAGTGACAAGTTTATTAACAGTACAATCACTTATAACATTACTAAAGTGTAGTAGAACTTAACTAGTAAAATTAAACTTAAATATTCTATTTTAAACCCACGACTATTACTTTTGAACGAATAGTAAATGGTTGTGCATGATAAATGTTTTGCTTTTGTACAGTCTATCTCTTATTAGCGAGTCTCAACTTGACTAATATAAGCTGCTTATCTTAATCCTTTTATTCTATTTGTCATAGAGATATTCAAGATAAAAAGCTTATACGACTCAAGTTGAGACGCGCTAATAAGAGATAGACTGTACCTACATCTGTGTACATCTGCACATCTGTGTACCTGTATCTGTGTACCTTTGGTAACCTTTGGTATACATTTATACTATAAATTGCCCTATGTCAACTAATTTACCAATGTCAACTAATAGGCCAAGTAAATTTTGATATGCATAAAAATTTAAGATTAGCTTGTATGTCATCATTAAGATATATCAAAGAAAGGCTATTTTAATCAAGGTTAATGGGAGTTCATATCTGGGGAGAATGTCACGTTTTCTGAAAAGAAAATTATCAAGGATATATCAAAAACAAAATTTTCATAAATCATATTTACTTGTTTTATTGTTAAGTATTAGTTTATTAAAAATTGTCTTATTCAATTTAGTTTAGGTCAAATCTATCAATACCAAATCTGTCTAGGCCAATATTTGAAGGTACAAATTGATTGAATATATTCTAAAACTTAATTCATTTCGATATCTATTTTAATCGGAAGTTTTAGACAATTTTTAATTAGAGAATAGACAATGAAGTAATTTACATAAACCCAAGTTGTCAGCAATAACCATGGTATCTTCTAAATATTTATGACGCTATACAGTCTATCTCTTATTAACGGGTATCTACTTGAGTAATATAAGCTTTTTATCTTAATCCTTTTATTCTATTTGTCATAGAGATATTTAAGATAAAGTGGTTATTCGACACAAGTTGAGACCCGCTAATAAGAGATAGACTGTACATACAGTTGTGTATACTTGAATAATTCAACTAAATTTAACTTGTGATTGGAAAAATAAATGTAAATCAATTACTTACAATTGGATTATTTCTAGTGTGATGGTTAAGCGTTATATTTGAATAAAATTACCAAGGAATCCTGATAAAACAAGTCGATTTGTGAACGAAAATTCTGCTACCCAGAAGTTTTAAAGCATAGGACCATGGTAAACTTCGAATTTGTACTCCATTCAATAAGCTGGTATTCTATCTAATTCTATACAAACTAAAGTTACGGTGGCCTACATGTAAGGTATATAATGTTATTGAATTAAGTACAAATTCGAAGTTTACCATGGGCCAATGCTTCAAAACCTCTGGGTAGCAGGCTTTTAACTAACAAATCAACTTGTTTTATCAGGATTTCTTAATTTTTTCATTCAAATACCATGATTAATTATCACAGTAAAAAGAATTGGATTATTAGTAATTATTTGAAAACAAAATCAACGTTTTGTCACAAATAATAATAATCTGATAATAAAAGTGTCAAGGCTAAATCTGGTCAAATATGTGCGATCGGGAAATGACTCCAAAAAGTAAAAACTATTAAATAAGTATCTGGCTCAAATATTGATTAATTAAATGAAATTTGTTTCCATTGATTATAGGAAATCCTGCGCCAATACGTGACTCTAATTATAGGAATCTAAATGTTTTCCAATCAAATTATATTTAAAAATGAAAACAATTTTAATTTATGCCATATGTATGTAATAATGTAATTTTATAATCGATATCCCAGTTTACTATCAAGAAAACACAATTCACTCATTTGTGATATTCCTTTTCGGATCGATTTGTCACAACATTTAATGACACTATGAGTGCTATGAAGCGATAAAATCACTTAAAGAATATTTTCTATTTGAATACAAAAGTGAAAGTTTATGACAAATAATTCACTCAATCTATTGATTTGTGATAAGGAATAGCGTCACTCTAATCTTGGTGAGTGTCTCTGCAACCGCTTTCAGGGAGAAGTTCTGATTCATGGGCAATGTAAAGTTCAAGCTCAATCATTATGAGTATGCAAGTACTTTTTACAGTAATGTCTCAAAAAATACGTATAATTAACCTTGTTGTATTGTAATAAAGGTATTGCTTGAAATTTCTGGAATTTTTAACAACTACTTCTATCATTTATTATTATTATTATGTAGTTCCTAGAGTATACCAAATGATGCTTTATTATCAAAATAATAAAGTGGTTATCAGTGAACTCCTTGGAGATTTTGAGGACATACCTACAATAATATGCAATTTTGTGATAAAACATTGTATTTTTATAGTGAAACAACTCTTTTGTGTTCTAATTATCATTACTCTAATTGCATGAAATATAAATGAATTGCTCTTAGAATTAATATTTGTTTGAATATATTAAACACTTAATTGAATTTTTCATTTGCTTTTCATAAAAATATCAGTGAATTATGATTTTGAGTGAAATTAATTTATTCGTACAATGAGTTGTCTTTTCTCTCTTCTCTTCAATATTAGTTTGAATTCAAGTATCGATCGAACAAAAGTCTATTAAAATGATTTTAAATGTGACCCAAACTAAGGATTGTAAGCATTTTAATCATTAAATTTAATAATATTTATATTTTGTCAAATAGGCTGCAGTGGCGATGACCTGATCACAGATTATTCAATATTCCTGCAGAGTTTGCTTCTAATAATTAGTAACTTCTTTCTACTGCCAGCCGTCTATTTAGCCCTCAAATCCAGATACTTTGGGGAATCTATCATTTATTTTATGACCATGCTCTGCTCAACTGTAAGTATTCAGTCCTCTCAGTTGTGTCTAAATTGTAGATCTCTTCTCAATTGAAGTAATTGTGAGAATTGATTGAATTTTGATAGTTTTACCACTTGTGCGACAACGGAAGGATGAAGTACTGTCTCTACAGTTATGATGTGCTCCAATTCTGTGATTTTTATTCAGCCATTTTATCCCTTTGGGTCACCGCTATTCTCATGTCTGAAATATCCCAGGAATGGAGAACTTTATTTCATTTATCCGGCTCTTTGTTTTTTGCTGGTTTATTGCGTGCAAAGACTACTGGAGTTATAAGTTTTGTTGTACCTGGAGTGTGCGCTACTCTCCTCATAGCTACCAGCTGGGTATGATACAACTGTAAAATGATCATGTTTAAAATTAACATTACTAATAGTCAATCGTTTACTCACCATGTTCAAAGAATATCTCTGAAATTACCATACTTAATTTCAAAAACAGATTTGGTCTTTCATTTAGAAAATTAAGTTTAATTTTTCCAATAGTACTGAATAGACTCATATCTCATAAATCTAACTTAAATTAAATTATTTGATATTCTATTCTCACAGAGCTATCAATGGTATTACAAAAAGGTTGTGCCGAAGAGCCTCTCCTTCTATAACCTAATACCAGGCGCTGTTCTCTGTCTCATCGGTGCCATTCTGTTTGCCTCTCAAGTGACCAAATTTGGGGAGTTTTACGGTTTCACTCATTCCGGTTGGCATATCTGCATGTCTTTAGCCATTTCATTCTTTTTGCCCAAATCTCTGGGAAATCAAATCAATTTTACTGATTATTCCGACCGAATATGTGTTCTCTCGAGTTCTTGAGAAGAAACCGATCAAACCTTTCATCAAATGATTCAATCATTTATTAGAATTAAATTTTCATCATTACGTCCATTACTTAAAGCAATTATTTGACAAATTTATTAAATAAATAAATAATATATTTATTTTTGCGTCACTTTATTTGCTTTGATTCTAATCTCAGTTTATATAAATTTAACTAGATTATACTAGGATAAATTATTTTAATGACTACAGTAATGTTATAAATTGATTGATAACTTTTATATCATAATTATATTACATAACTGGAGTCATAAGTGTCTAATTGACTTTCAACTCATTAAATTGACAAAGATAACTAGACTGGGATCTAATTGGAGATAAACTTTTTGTACTAACTGTTATTATTTTTCCATTAAATTAAGCATGCTTATAATTTAGCTTGTAAGTATAGAAATAGAACTTTTAAGATAGAGTTTTAAAGATAGAACTTTTTATTAGTTTTGTCCTTTAAAAAGAAATCTTGGTCAATTATAATGCTGATCTGGAATGTCATTTTTTGTTACTTTAAGATATGTCTCTAATAATTAGAGTCTAATTGCTAGAACATCCCATTAGACATCCCATATCATGAATGGCCAAAGGGGGCAGCCAATATTCCTCCTGACGCCGAAAATTTTGGATATTATTCCAACTGTCGCGGAGCGTAAATTTAACATTATGTCAATGGATAGATACTAGGTTTGTGGAGAAATTTTGATATTAGGGTAGGTAATTAACCAAGCCGAGTTTAGCCATCTCTGCATTATATTTGCATAACTATTCAATAAATTGGTTGTCATTTGACTTTCCTGTCACATAGGCTATAAAATTGCAACATGGTTATATTAGCAAGAATGATTCAATTACTAAAATATTTTCATAGATTTTCACTAATGAATAAGATTATCTATTATCTATCTAATAAAATAACCTAATTCATCTAATTTCATGTTAACTCTCATTTGAAGTACATTTTAATGCGTGTAAACTAAAAGGAATTTGATCTCCTTGAGAGACAGGTAACCTGGACAATTGATTGCTTATCAACTTAACCTTTATTTGTTTATAAGAAAAGACAGAACAAAACAGATTTTTAAATAAATATATTAAAATTTTATTGATTTCCAATTCTTCACATTTAATAACAATTATTTATAAATAATTTAATAAATTTTAATCAAAAATATAACTAAATTATAATCAAAGAGTGTTTTAATATTGAAAATATCACTCAATTATACAAAAATGGAGTCATAGAACTGTGAAACTCTTGGTTGTCTCAAATCAAAGAACCCAATTGATTGGATTCTTGTTTTTTGATGATCTGATCCGTTTGGTCGCCATTGAATCTCATCACCGCTGCGATCACTTTCGCCAAAGTCTTCGCAAAACAATAATTCAAATAAATTTTAAACTGAAAAATAAAATAAAAGCAAAACACTTACGACGGGTTCCCTTCCGATCATGAATTCATACAAAATGTTTCGCAAATATTCATATTCTGTGGGTTCCGGTAAATGAACGCCGGATATAAGGGGTGTCTCAGAATTGTTAGTCTCAGCAAAACGTCTTATATTCAGCAACTCTTTTAAGCGAACGTTTTCTTCTCTAAAAACAAATATTAATCAAAATATAAAATCAATTTTGAAAAGCTTTTAAAAAACTGACTGATATTGAAGTAATGAGTTCTGCATTGCCTTCACTTGATATGTGTGTTCGTTAACAGAAGAGGAGCCAAACTCCGAGTGCAGACATTTTAGTTCATTGTCTTTATCCTTAAGCCTTTGCTGATAATATTCGTGGACCTCTTCCAGCGCTGAGTTCTTTTCGTGTACTTCGGATTCTAATGAAGAGATTTGTTTTTTGTAATTGAAGATCAGTTTGTCTTCATTTTCATGGAATTTCTCGACCTTCTCATCAAATTCTAGTTCTCTTTCCTGTAGTTTCGATTGCAATGAATTGATTCTCTCGATTAAGACATTATTTTTATCTTCACTGCAGTTCTCACTTAGATTTTCATTTTGCGATTCATTTAATTTGTGTTTGAATTCTTGCACTTCATTTTCTAGGCTTTGGTTTTTAGATAACAATTCGTCGAACTCTTGTTTGAGTCTTGAATTGTCACTTTTAATTGACAGCAATTCCTGAGTGGTTGAGTTATGGCGGGACTCCACAGCCATTAGACTCTCATCCAATTCTGTTTCGCGAATTTCCAATTGTTTATAAAGTTTTTCGACAACCGCTTCGTTCTGTTCCTTCATTTGCGACATTTGACTCTTGAGAGCCTCAGTTTCACTCATATGTTTGATTGAATTCTCAGCCAAACTTGACTTCAATTCTTCGCTATATTTATTGTGTTCTTTGAATTGCGATTCAATGGCTTTATATTTAATGATCTGTTGTTTGTATTCTTCTAATTCAGTCTTTAATAAATGGTTTTCATCATTACATGAGTTCAAGCGTTCAATTAATTTATCTCTAGTTTTGATGTTTTTCTCCAAATCAGAAATGATGTCATTCTTGTCGTTAAGGTCTGACTCAAGCCTTTCAATTGAACTGATTTTCTCTTCAAATTCTTTTGAATGTATATCTGAATTGGTTTTGAGGTTTTCAATCATTTCATTCAATTCGTTGATTTGATTGCATTTAAGTTCAAAATTTTTGGTCATTTCATTATGTTTTTCATTCATTTCATTTCTAATCGCTTCTAAACTCTTGTAATCCTCTCTCAGACTTTGTAAATCATTTTCAGTTTGTTTTTCTTTATCAAAAACTTGTTTTCTTTCATTCATTTCTTCATTTAATTGAGTTTCAAGACTTGAAATTTTCTCCGCGAGACTTGTATTCAAAGAAAGCATATTTTGTTTTTCACTCAACAAATCATTTTTCTCATTAGAGATGAGTTCATTAGAATTTGTCAAATCTTTTACTTGTGATTCAAGTCCTTCGACTAAACTTTTGCTTTCATTCACTTCTGATTCATATCTCTTTGAATCTAAACTCAATTTTTCATTTAGTGCTTGGATTTCATCATTCAATTCAATGATTTGTTGTTCTTTGACCTCAAATTGTTTTTGCATTTCATTTGATATCGACTTATTTGAATCGTCTCTTGAATTCAACTCATGTTTCAATTGATTAATTGATTTTTCCTTTTCTTCTATAACTTGTTTTAACTTTTCGTTGTCACTAAAAATAAGATTATTTTTGGTTTCACTTTCTTCGAGGAGTTCTTTAAATTGACTAAACTCTGCATTTTCTTTGTTGATGGCATCTATTTTTGACAAAAGCTCACAGTTTTTGTTTTGCTCGCTTTCCACAAGTTTTTTGTATTCATTTATTTCGGACTCATTTTCGTCTCTCATTTTATTTAGATTTTCATAACTAGTGTTCGACTCATCTCTTAATTTATTCAATTCTTCCCTCAAATAATTACATTGCAATTGAAGTTCATTATAAGTCGACTCATTTTCAGTGATTTTGTTAAAATGAGTGATATTTTGTTGACTGAGTCGTTCCGCCTCTTCCAGAGAATTCTTATACTGTTGGGACATAACTCCCATTTCCTGTTCTAGTTTTTCAATTGTCCGATCTTTTAGTGTTAATTCATTTTTAAATTTAATTTCGTTATAATCTCTTTCATTCAACTGATTGTTCGCATCTCTTAAACATTGTTCACATTCTTCGAGTTCTTTAGCGGTTTTTGACATTTGTTTTGTTTTTTCAAACAATTCTTTACTCATGTCTTCAATTTTAATGTGATTTTCACTAATGGTTTGCTTAAATTTCAGACAGTCATCCGTCTCTTGTCTTAAATCGGTCTCAATTTTTTCGATTCTTTCATTTTGTTTGGAGATATTTGTCTCCAATTCTTCATTTCTTAGTTTCAATTGTCGAATGTCTTCGTCTCTGCTTTTAATATCATTTTCCAATTCATGAACTTTTTGTTGTCGAAGAGTTATTTTGTTTTGTAAATCATTTAATTGTGTCTTAAAATCATTTTCACCTGAAGTCTGATATTCTTCAGACTTAATATTCTGTTCCCTCAACTCTCGCTGCAAATCATTGAGTTTTATGTTCAGCTCTTCTTCACATAACTTCTTCTCATCTCTCAATTGATTCATTAGAAGATCTCTGTCTTCCAATTGATTCCTCAATGACTCCAATTCATGTCTGGCGTCATCTGTCTTGAGTTCTGCGCTTCTCAGAAGTGATTCAGTCCTTTCGAGTTCGAGTTTAAGTTCATCCAAATTAGCCGATCGCTCACTAAGTGTTTGAACTTCACTCATGAGTTGTGCAGACTTTTGCTCGGAGTTCGACAATAATACTTCCAAATTATTTTTCTCGATTTCTCGACTCTCCTGAGCTCTGTTGAGTTCTTCAAAGGTTTGATCCAATCTTGTCTGACATTCTTTTATCTCATTCTTCAGGATTTCATTCGTTTTATTGGTTTCTTCGATTTGTTTTCGATTGTCGTCTAAAATCATTTGTTTATTACTTGATTCGGATTCAGTCAAAAGTCGATTCAATTCATTCTTTTCGAGTTTCAAAGACTCATACTTTTGTTTCCAGTCATCTTCTAAATTAGATAACTTTTTCTCGCCTTCTTCTCGGATCAAATGAATTGCAGCGGATTTTCCTCTGGAGAGCTCTTGAATTAGATTTTGTTTGTCTTCTTCTGTGGTTTTTTCAATGCCAATGATTTTATCTTCGAGTTCACTAATTTTATCACTTTTTGCTTTCAAATCGGTCTCAATGTTAACAAACTCTTGTTTTTTGCGCTCAATTTGGTCCTGGAGTTCCCTAAAAATTATATTCCGGGCCTCAAGTTCTGCGTGTAGTTTCTGTTTCGCTTCAGCGAAGGACAGACTTTTGTCTTCGTTTTGTTTTTTCATTGTTTCAAATTCTTCATTAATTTTCTGATACTTCTCTCTATAATTGAGAAGTTCTTCATTTTCTTTGTTCAAAGCATTTACTTTTTCTTTATTTGTTTTAAGGGATTCTTTACATCGCGTGAGAAGTGTCTCCAAACGCTCTACTTTTTCATTCAATTCCCTCTTTTCTTCATTTTCTTCGTTTGTCTGTAAGTCAAGCAAATCAGTGGTTTCGCCATTGATATGATCAGTGTTTAGTAACTGAATCTTGGTCTGTAACACTTTGATCTGTTCATCTTTTTCCTCGATAACAACTCTAAGGTTTTCCTCCAAATGTCGTTTTGCCTGTTCTTCGAGACCGCACTGTTCCTTCATTTCATTGATTCGTCGCAACGCCTTGTCCTGAGTGTCGGTCAAGACTTTTCTCATCTTTTCTCTCTCATCATTGAGTCGTCGGTATTCGTTGACAACGAGCGCCCACTTCTCTCTATACCGCTTTCCTCTGGCTTTCAATTTGATGCATAATTCGAGTAACTGTTCTTTGGTTACGCTGTCGACCGAATAGTTCCGCGAATAGGTTTCGCTCTCGTATTCACTTTCGATGTCTGATTGCGGCACAAAATTGGTCGGACTTGTTATGGGTGTCATCGAAAAGAAAGAGTCATTTTCTGAATGTGAAGAATTCGTGTGCAACAGATTGGATGAGGTGTTCGTCAACTCATTAGTGGGGGAGTCGTCGTCCAACTCAACTAAACTGAACTGATCTAACGTCGAGTCATTCGACTTCTCACTACTTTTTGGAGGGCTTTCCGCATTCAAATCCAACAAATCACAGGATGTGTTATCACCAGAGATGGCGCCCAATGTTTCACTTTTGCCATTACTTTCAGATTCATCTTTAGCTGAATTGGAGGCATTATTGACCTAGAACATACACAACATACTGTACACCTCATCCCAAAAGATAACAAAATAAACACAAATGTTTTCATTAAGATATCAA
Source organism: Ceratozetes gracilis (assembly GCA_034694965.1). Lineage (NCBI taxonomy): Eukaryota > Metazoa > Arthropoda > Arachnida > Sarcoptiformes > Ceratozetidae > Ceratozetes > Ceratozetes gracilis. The sequence goes on from JAQIWF010000188.1 coordinate 10,038, forward strand.
TTTGTTTGTACTAATCCATGACAGATACAACTAAAAAGAATATTTGCCAAGAACAAAATAAAGACTTAATTAAGATAAAGCATAGAAAAAGTAGCATCAAAAGTATTAGCAAGGATAGAATCAGTTTAAAGCTATGCTATAGAATAGAGTTTTTTGGCTTTAGTGACGAAATAAGACAATTGTTTGGGCAATAAATCAAGTTGAGAGTGAGAGGGGATAAAAATAAGTAATTGAAGAAACAGAGGATTCAATTGATCACTATTTTAGTTGAGTTCACATCAAATGTTTGCCAAAATATTTACTTAAATTTGTGTTCGCTTTGCGTAACAAAAGTTATTGACTTTTGAGATGATTAACAGAAATAACATTAAGAAACGGATTAACACTTTCTCTGCAAACAAACTGAGTGTTCATTGCATTCATTGCATACAAACTACTCTTCATTTGTGTCTTTGTGTTGAGTCACTAATAAGATATCAAATCAAATATTGTATTGTATTTACCAAATGATCGATGAATTGTGTCGCCTGACTGTTCATCCCCTGAATCCGAGTGCGGGCCGACTCAAACTCCGTGGTAACTGTCGACACCTTTTCTTTCAATTTCTTAAACATTTCTCAATTAATGAGTCAAACAAACCATTAATTCAATCACTAATTAATTAACAAAACACTGATTCTTGTCATCAGTTGCCCACTCTTTCCATCATAATTACATGGATTGACTCACAATGAGCATGGTCATTCACAAACTAGTTAACAATTGCTTAATTATAGTGAAATTGGGATCAATTAAATGCCATAATCAGCAGCAGGTAATGCCAAAGAGGACAGCCCTCACACACACACAGTATCGTCACAAACATTTCTGGATCGTCAAATCAAAACATATGTACATAAAGTGCGAGCCATAAATACAGATCATTGCGAACCATGTCATTCAATATTGATTGAATCTGCCATGATTAATCATTAAATTTTATTGATTAGTCAATTTATATGTCTATTATTTGAGGTGAAGGTAAGGTTTGCATTAAAATTGGCGAAATAAGAGTGATTTGAGCATAAAATTGAAGTCCCTTTTTGTGAATTAGAAGACATCACTTATTTCGTGAGTTTACATAAATATTGTGTCAATTAATTCAAAGACAGTATTATTAGCTCTGATATGAGAGGATATGTTTATAACTAATTGTGGATCAAATCATTAATTGAATAAATGGTTGTTTGCTATCAATAATTGACTCGATGTCTACCAATTTGAAAGAGAAGACCTCGACAGTGACGAGAGAGTCTGATTCACCTCGCTCAAGGATTCAAAGCATCAATGGGCAGTCCTCCCAATTCATCGAGCATTTGGTAAACAAATTACTTGATTTTAGGACTGGTATTACCTTTCCTCGACATGTCATGGGTTAAGACTATATTTGACACTAATGTCTGTCATATTCAGAATCATATGCACCGATTAGATGACAAGTTTAGTAAAGCGATGGTAAATAATGCACAGTTGGACAATGAGAAACAGGCCCTCACTTATCAGGTCGACCTCTTCAAGGATGACATCGAAGAATTAGAGGAAAACCTCATTCGACTACAGAAGGACTATAAGGACAAGTGCCGGGTTTGTTGTCTTTTCTTCATATCACTGTCAGAACCTCTTAATTTGTGAGACTTTGGATCTACTCTTTTAGTGACCAGAAGTCCACAAATTAGAAAACTATTTGTTTAATGTCTGAGTTTTTAACAGTTGATTAGGTTTTCAATTAAAGATTTGATGAATTAATTGTTAAAATGTGTGTCCATTGGAATAGAGTTCTGATCAGTTGAACCGAGAGGTGAAGAAATTACAGAAGGATTGCGATTATTACAGAGAAAGCCTCAAAAGACGTGATTACCTCATAGAGGTTTGTCCCAAATATTGATTTCTTTGGATTAATTACAACTTTATTGTAATGAGAAGGAGGCGGGTCTGGTGCTCATAGACTCCGATGAGCTCAACACTACATTACATTCGGATTGCAATCATATGAATGGTATAAATGGTGTAAACAGTGATAAAAGAAGTGAATCTTTCGGTGATGAGAGCGGCTCTGAGTCGAGCATTAGTGTGACCGCAATAGCGAAGACCCCCACAAATGCTTCGTTGATATCTCAAGAAGCGTCTCAACTGTTAGCCGGTGTCGAAGGACTCACATTAGAGGCCAAAATCAAAACACTTTTGAGTGAAAGAAAACTATTTATGAATGAAATAAACCAAATGAAGACAGAAGTCGAAGAAGAGAGACAGAGGTCTATCAAATTAGAGGAACTCACTTTAATGCAGGGCTCAAACTCATCCCTCAACTCTGATACTAAACTTGATGTTCAAAGTAAGTAAAGAACTAATACTTGTGTCCACTAATCACTTGTTGCACATCATAGGGGAGGCCAACCGTTTGGTTAGTGATTATAAGTTCAAACTTAAGAAGTGTGAGCAGGAAATCCTTGTTCTCAACGGTAATGTCGCCAGACTTGAGACACAACTCTCCCGATACCGAACGGCGGCCGAAGAGTCGGAGCGGTTAGAAGACGAACTGAAGACAGACAAACGAAAACTGCAGAGAGAGGTATGTCTTTCTCTAAATAAATCATTCAATATATTGATGTCTTTATATAATAGTTGAGGGAAGCGGTGGCCAAAGTGGAAGAGTTGGAGACATCGAGCGCTCACTTACAGAAACGTATCGATAAACTGAAGTCAAACCGCAATATAATTATTCCAAAATGATATCCGAATCGATTCAGAATAGTTTTGTGCGTCACGTGACTTGTGCTAACCTTAAATATGTGTCAACTGAAGTACCGGTGGTTTGAATGAAATATAACCGAATAACCCGAACGTATATTAACCAAAATAAGTGCCAATCAATGCATTCAAACAATTAGAGCTTTGAATACATATTCAAGACATACATTAATGAACTCATTCAACGGTTTTCAGGTCTGAATTCGGATTAATTTATAATATTTTGTATAACTCTGACCGCACTTTACTTTTTCTGAACTATTTATGAAATCCTAAACTTTGTATTTATTATTGTTTTAAATGTAATTTACTTCAAAGAGTTATTTAATTGTAAATCACATTTCGTTTTCATTTAGTAATAAAATTTGTTTTTAATACAAATACCATTTGATTAATGATTTTCATAATTCATTGCAATAAAACTTCAATTTTTTAACACAGAATCTGCTTCTCCTTTCATATATTTTCCCATTTCAATGATGTTTTTCCTCTCATTTTCGCCAAAATTAGTTTCAATATTGAGTTCAGATTCAAAACTTATCATCAATTGATTGAAATTTATATAATTGTTATTCAATTGTATAAACATTTTGATGGTTTCACTCATTTTCTGTTCCATTCCTTTCTTTTCATTAGTTTTTATAGATTTGAAGAAATTGAAAATATATTCCAATTGATTGACAAATATTTTCTGGCCTTTAGTTCTGACGATTGAAATAATATCACAAATCATTTGCTTTTCGCTCACATTTTTAGTAATAAATCTGATTTTCTCTTTGAGTGACTTTTCTATCCCTTCAAAAAGCATTTCTTCGGGAAATTTGTTGATCATATCATTTATGTCTTCATATAATTGTTTTACAATTTGATTACCCAATTCTGTTGTTATATCTTGCTGGAAGCATTCAATTTCTTCGGCCACATTCACCACATGTTTACAGAACCCCAATATTGTCGATGAATTCTCATTATGGTTATGATTGTGAGGCGAAAGCTTTTCTGAATCTTTCAATGTTTTAATCAATTTGAGAATTAGAGAGGCTTTCATATCAGTCATCAATTCTAATAAATCAGTCTTCAGATGAATTTTCTGCATTACATTCATTGTATTGAAACAAAACAAAGCCAGTGATAAACCTTTCTTAGAATCAGTAGATAATGACTTCTTCACATAGAAATCCTTTAAAGCGAAGCATAATTTATAGCAGATTAGACATAAATTGATTAAAATCTGGCGAAAATTTTTATAATCCCAGTAATGTTTTGCCGCAATGGCTAACGAAAAGTACACCAATTGTGAGATTGAATTGAAAAAGAACCTAGTGGCAATTTTTCCACAAATTAAATCATTTAGATCTTCAGAACAGCTTTCGATAATATTTGCAGAAGTGTTGACCATTTGGTTGGCAAATAGTTCAAGATTTTCAACTCTTTTATTGATCCAATGGGTAAATATTTGTGCGTCAAAATCTCCCCAAAGCTCCTGAGTGTCCGACTCATCCATTCGTGGTTTTAGAGATGAAGAAAACCGGAGATCACTCCACTTGATTTGAACATGTATTGACTTTGTTGTATCTTCAGGTCTGATTTGCTTCAAATATTTTTCCATCTCTTTTTCCTCCTTTTCCTGAGGGGAAACATCCCTATTCGTCGAAGTGGTGTCTGAAGTCTCCCGTTCAGTGGAAGTACTTCTTTTGTATGTCGTGGGAAAAATTTCAGTAAATTCTGTGATGAATAAGAAATGATTGAGAATAGTATCGCTCAAAAGGTCATCCTTTTTATCTGTGGCCCACTTTTCAGTTAAATTCACTGCTCTATACTTTAAGTCTATTACTATTAATTGAATTGATTTCGGATCTATTATTGACTGCAATCGATACCAATATTCCCGCAACTGTTCTGATACTTCTGTTAGAAATGATATGATTTGAGGCCAGACATCAATTTTATTAACATTGTCTTTGATCCAATCGGTGACATTACTTTCAATTAACTTATTTATAGTTATCTTTAGCTTTAAATCGGGATATTTTCTGTGATATTTTCGGAAAGTCTTCAAACAATAAAACAAAAGTTGAATGCGTTGTGAAGTTTCAAATTTTTCTTTTGGCAACAAATTTATATAACTTTGGATACTTTCAAACAACTGAAGCACAAATTGTCTCTCTATTTGGTTAAGGGTTTGTATATATGTGTTGGAGAGCCACGAGGTATACCTCTTTCTAGAAATATCTTCATTTGCAAGAAGTTTTGCCAAAAGTGCAGAAAATTGAATATTTTGTTGAGAATATTGAATGACAAAAGTAGTCAAAACAGCTCTTCGTATAATACAGTCCTCATAAGTTGTAAGATTGCTCTGAATCTGGTGCTGTTTGTGAAGAGTGACGGCCGGCATATAGAAAAAAGTCAAATGAGTTAACTCTGTCTTTTCCATCAGCTTTTCTAACTGTTCTTTATTCTGATTTAATTCATTTAAATGCCATTTGAAAGACATTGCATAGAGTAATATGTGGTGATTAATACACATTTGGTGCTGTCCTTTCATAGCAAGACGACCCCAGATTACCTTCATTGTTACCGATCCGATCGAGTCATTAGAAAGGGATAGTCTTTGTAACGAAGCATTCGATGGAATACTATATGTGAAGAAATTTTCATTTGCAGATCTTTTTCCTATTTTGAGGAAAATACTTCCCAAATATTGATCAGATTCTGAACAAAGCTTTTTGAATCGTTCAAAACAAGTGAAGGATTTTTTACTCCAGAACTCAATACAAAGTTCTTGTCTGTATATCTTCTCTAATGATTTGTCAAAGGATTGGGTCAGAGAATCAGGAACTTCGACGTCGACTCTTGTTTCCCACTTAGGATTAGTCGTATTCTTCATTGAAGTCGAAACAAATGGTTTTGATGCACAAAGTAATCGGTCGTCTCTGCAATAAGTGTTGAGATATATTTTGAAGAATGGATTACATTCTTTGCTCTTCTCCTTATCTCTCAAGTTATGGCCGGACTCTATAAAGATGTGAAGGATTTTCGAATTCAAATGTTTGACACCTTCTGTGGATAGGCTCTCGATTTGATCTAACGATAAGTTAAATATTTCTTTGATATACTTTTCAGTAAACTTTTTATTCACATTAAACGGCGGTTCAGAATATTTGATTCCCAATGAGTTCCTATTGAGTGCCAAAAGACGGCCCACCAAAGAGGGGTCTTTAATCGGATCAGAAGTGAAACAATTGTTGATCCAATCGATGACCAGTTTGTCATCAATTGATTCATCGAAAGAACTGATTTCTATTATTTGTTTCATTTATGCTCTCATTTATTCATAGATTTGCTTTAAATTATCAATTAATTCAAATCACGTGAAATAAAATTTAATTTCATTATTTTATTTCTTACAAATTGAGAGAAATGTAAAATTCATATAAATTGGAAATAAATAAAATAGTTTTCATTTCATTTATCTATTAAAAGATTTTCGCCTAAACTTCGGTCACAATTACGTAGAAAAGTGTTGATCTGAAACACAATTTAAAGAAAGTGTCAAAAAGTGTAAAATTGATAAAAACTTGTGACAAAAATGATCGCATCGAAAGGCATTATGAAAAGGGAAATCACTCGATATAAATGTGTTGAGTGGTCAGAGCAAACAGGGGTATTGACAAAGAGATAATACCCACAGAGGTAAGGGATAAAAGTTAGAGTACTTTTGATGAGTTAAAACTTACGAGATCTGAGTTATAGAAGAATATGTGTTGTCGTCGCCATATAAGAGACCGAATTCTCTTAATTCCTATTCAGTGATAAATAAGTATTTATTGATATAAATTAAGGACTGAATTAAACCTTTTAGTCTGTTGTCTGCGTAATGCTGTTCCCATTCATCCAACAAAATATTGGGATAAAGGGGTCGATCGAAATATTTTAGATAATCTCGAGTTTTGAGTGAAGGAAATATCCGTTTAAAACTTCCTGCTCTGGAGAACTCGTCTTCGGATTCAATCAATTGTCTGATGTCATAATCAGACAAATGGCACAGAAGTTGATTGGTTTCTGAGAAAGAGTTGTCAGCAAAAGAGGACTCGAATTTTCGGTGCTATAAAACAATAAAATAATTAATCGGTTATTAATAAGTTTGTGATTCTATTGAATACTTTGAGCACTTCCTCATCAGATAGAATCCATGAATGATAGTAACGATTATAACAAATAAAGTCCGCAAAAGATTCATATTTCTTGAAATTGGGTGGAATTTGATGTCCGACAATATTTAGCATATCTTTGATTAATTGACTTTTGACGGCGCAGTCGAGCGGCGAATCTGAGCGTAAACTCGGAGATATGTTGACCTCTAGAAGCCATGGCTTATAATTACTGTCTAACATTATATCAAAACCTAAGAGTTCGAAACATGAGTAACGACTCTTCACATTCTGTGCAATTAATTTGGAGACATGAGATTCACAGCTAATTATTGTCTTAATTATCATGTCTTCTATTGAATTGCAGATATGGTCGACGTTAACATCTTTGAAAGAATGGCTCAAATATCGCCACAATGTCTTAAGCGTCCATTTATTACCGGTTTGTCCATTGATGTCATGATTGAGTACATAATCCAAATGGTTTTTATTGACGCTATAATTAGTTAAATGCATGAATTGATTGTCAATGTCTTCGATATCAGTCGAGTATTTATGGGACGCGAAGCGGACGAGTCCGTCGTCGTAGAGATAGACTCTCAATGGAACTAATGATGTGATTAAGACATAGACTCGAAGATCGAATTTGGTTTGATTATAGAGAAGACACGGATTTCTCAAATACTTCTGAACGACAAGAATTGGTTTCACATAATGTCTGTATTTAGTCCGACAGGACTTCGGTATTTGAGTCAAACTGTTGATAATCTTAATGCCCTGACCTCTGGCCGACGCCGGAGGCTTCAGAATAAAAAGAAGTTCGTCGTCTTGAGAGTTGTCCCAAAACTTCTTTAATAGATGAAAATCTTGTGGTAACACAAAAGTTGTCGGATGAAAATTACCGAAAACATCGAATCCATGTTTGGCGGCCAATGAACGCAAGTTTTGCCACAATTTGTCTTTTCTACCGAAATGAAAACTTCCCGGAAAGTGATTCACTTTCTGGTAGTCTTTAATAACACTGAAGTCATTACACTTCATGTGTTTACACCAAATAGCGCTCCAACTGTTGTACACCTTTTTCTTCTTATCTGTAATCGGAATAACTCATGGATTAAACAAATCACCGATTTTTCGACAAAACCTTTTTGTAAACGAAACCCTGATTTGAGGGCAATTGTCTTCATAGTATTGGCAGTAATTGAAGATAACTTCCATTTGAGATAAGGCTTTAGTTTCTTTGGCACTGAAGACACTGAAGAATATAAAATATGAATGAAGTGATAATACAAATAAGGCATAAATACGGGACTCGTTTTCCAAAGCGAAATAAATTGTGGGCCAAACCATAGGGAAGAGTGAGGGCTGAAGAACTAATGGCTGACCACTTGAGTCCATAAGTCGGGGAAACGAGTCATTGAGTTCTTTGTCCGAAATATTTAGCGAATAATTGATAACATTTTTGATTAGATTTTCGTAGTTTTCGTCAAACAAATCATTGGAGTCTTCATTGGATTCAAACGTTTCAATAAAACCGCCGCTCATTTCAATTGACTTTAACACTATTTACGAACAAAAACCAATTTAATATATAAACTAATGATTTAATGATTAAAATATGTTTGAAAATCAAATTAAATAAAATGAAATACAAATATATTGAAGTGAGAAAAGGCTAACAAAAGACAAACAAAATATAAAAGCGATTGAAAGCAATGTTTGAGCGCTTGAGTCGAGTCTTTGAAGTTCAACGACTCGACGCTATATCACAAGTTTTAACCCCTTTCCCAAAGAATGCGCAAAAGGATTGTCCTGACCATCAATTTCAATCAGACATAAAGAATAAATCAAGCTAAAATATTAAAAGTAAATTCAGTAGAACTACAGTAACATGGTACTTTAGTGGTACACAATAAACTCGAAATTTTTAGTGTACTTATTTGAGTGATTCTGAAAACTGAACCAGTCCATAATTCACATTTCACTTTTATTCGCTAAAAATTAGACAAGAACAATGTCGAGAACATTTTTCAATGATAGGTATTATTGAAACTATTATAAGTAGTAATAAAAGTAAACTATAAATAATGGAAAACATTTCAATATAATCAATGATTCAATGAGTGGCTTAATCAAAGATTCTTGATACAATTCACACTATATTTGCATTATTAAAATATTCCTTCAATTGAAAGAAGTCTTAGAAATAAAATTTAAATCTTTTCATTGTTTGTCATTTTATAGTTGAGATAAAGTTACAAATTATTTGTTAGATTTGTTTTTCACACAAATTTGAAAATTCATCACAAGTTTGGTTCAAATCATTTAAGACAAACAAAATGTGGAAGAAGTTGAAGCGTACGGTAAAGGATGTGATCAAGATTTTCAAAGATCGGTCCAAAGATGACCAAATGGTGGACACAAACCCTGAAGAGTGTCTGCAGAGACTGGAAACCTCACTGAACAGTCCGAATGTGGATGAGTTCCAAATGCAAGTCAATGGACAGTGGATTTCAAAATATCTGATGGAATCAATTTCTGCTGATAGTTGTCAGCAAAAACTTCTGAAGTTATGCCGACAGACAGAAATCAATCGCTTGGATACTATTTTTCCAAATCATATCAAAACTCTTGGAACGGTTTTGTGGTCGGGTTGTTATAGTGAAGTACTCAGAATCAACAATAAGAATGGACACGACATTGTGCTCAAGGTCTCTCTTATCAACCGTTTGGATAAAGACGGGATTCCCGTACAGACAGCCTCTGCCATCCTCTCAGATATAACTAATTCCAAGCGATTGAGTGATCTAAAGGCCATTCCCATCGAAATATCCGAAAATTATTGTGAAAACTTCGCTAATATTAAAAGCTTTCACTATCTTTGGAGTGATTCCATGATTTTCAACAAATCTGAGTACAAAGGAAAGGCTCGAAACCACAGACATGAATATTTGATTTCCCACCAAATCTTTGGCGGAAAACATTTGGACAGTAGGGTCACTTTGGCTCCGAATACAGCCTTGAGTTTAGTTAAGCAACTCATTGCCTCTTTAGGAGTGGCTGAGGAGGCCCTAAGTTTCGAGCACAGGGATCTTCATCTCTCTAACCTATTAATCAGGAGAAGTGACACCAAATATTACAAATACTCAATAAATGGCCGACAGTTTAAAGTTGAATTATGTGGATACAAATTAGCGATAATCGACACCACATTTTCAAGAACTCAGATAAATGTGGGCATCGATGACGACAAACAAAAAGTTACCTACTTTTACAACGACTTGTCCACATTAAATCTCGAGGACTATCCCAACGCTGAGCTCAAAAAAGTGTATTTGAAACAAAATCAAATCACGGGAAACAAGTGGAAGAAGTTTTGGCCTCAGACTAACATAATTTGGTTGACTTATTCAGTGAACAGAATATGTAAAATGACTGACAAATGGATTCAAAAGTATCCAAACTCTTCGCACTCCAACCATATGTCGGAATTAAATCGAATCAAACTTACAATTCCTGACTCACATTCAGCCAAGGATTTAGTCTATCAATGTTTACTCGATTAGACAAATAAAAGAATCAAGGGATTCTTAAATTCCCTTTGTCTTAAATCTTGTTGTTATTATTATTAGGTTAATTACCCTAGTCAAGTAGTTAAGTTCTAATAGTGATTAAGACAACCAGTTCTTGATTGCTATTTAAATTACCAAGATGCATTCATTATTTACTTTATAACTTAAGCCTTTTACCAAAAAATAATAAATTCTAAAAATTTATGTTATCTATTGTTTAAGACTCTAATGATGTGTTCATACTTTTCATGCATATCATTATAATCTATAGTCAGGGTCATAATGCTAAATGAATTGATGGACAGTGATTCTTGGTTAAAGAATTATCCATCAATAAGTCAAAGAAATATTCTGTTCTTCAATTTATAGCATTTTGAAAAGAGATGAAAAAAGTTTTCTTATAATTTGTGGTCAAATAAATGTAACGTATTTTATGACAAGATTTTGTCAAAAATAAACAAACATTTAATAACAGAGTCGTGACCTCAAGAAGATATACCACAAGTTGTGGTCATAATTGTGATGTCTGTGTATCGTATGTGTGCCACAAAATTACTGAATGGAGTGAAGAGTGGGAATCAAGTGTTGAGAGTCCCGTCTCTGATGAGGACACAAATGGCGACACTGATTGGTATCGAACGCAAAGACCCCGAAATCGATGCAAATAAGCCGAAGCCCTGGCCATACAAAACGAAACGGCATTACATATACTTCCACTATCTCTTCGCATTGGACTCAACCCCCGCCCGTATGGATATGAACAGCAAAATTGTGGTGATTGAGGGCAATAAGGGTTCGGGCAAAGAAGTGGTGGCCAAGGAGTTGGCCAAAGAGTTCGGAATGCTTTTTATGCCCGAAACCGACTTAAATGAATTGTTTGTAAATCACAACGGCTTTGATTACCGAACTCTCAACAAATATATCGATCCATTGGTTCACGCCTTCGACGAGAAGATGTTTTACGAGAACCCGAACCACAAAGCAGTGAATTGGATGAAAATGTATTTCTATTGCCAAAGATATCGACAATATATCGACGCTTTGGCCCATCTCTACAACACCGGTCAGGGCGTGATCTTAGAGAGGAGTCCTTACAGTGACTTCGTATTCACCGAAGCTATGCATAAATGCGGATATTTGGCAGACGATGGTATTCACCACTCATTCCCTTACTTATAGTCCTAAACATATCTTTGAATGTATAGCTCGAGACTATTACTATCGGGTTCGATACAATACTATACTTGAGTTGCAGAGACCACATTTGGTCATCTATTTGGACGTTCCCGTAGAGGAGTGTCTAAATCGGATCAAACAGAGAAATATCGTAAATATTAGACATTTGTTTCTTATTTTTATTAATTTCTCTTAAATATAATGGAAAGCCATATGAAGTAAACTCTAAAGTTCTGAGGAAAGAATATTTGCAAGAAATTGAAGATCAATACAAGAATAAGTGGTTACCAGAAGCGTCCCGTTCCTCAGAAGTGCTTATCTATGACTGGTCTAAATATGGAGACATTGAGGATATGGTGGATGACATCGAAAAGGTTAATATCGATGACTGGGATCCTCACGAAGAGAAGTTCGAGGACTGGAACTTATGGGAAGAAGACTTATGGGAACACAGAAGAAGTGAATACACTAATTATAAGATAGAACTCTCGAAGGAATTATCGTGTCTTCCCGTCTATGATGTTCCCAGTCTTTTGGTGGATCCAGAAATCGGCGAACATCGCGACAAAATCTATGAAATTATGGTATCAAATGTTTACTTCTCTTTAATCCAATGACTTAATGATTGTCTTCTACTGAAAGGTCCCTAATTATGAAATACTTCCGAGTTATGACCCAGCTAATACATCACTACTCACTCGACTCTTTAGATGGAGACTTCCCTATAGAGAAGAGGATGAGTTTTCTATGAGAACTCCATTCTATTAGTCTGATTCTTAGTCCAATTGATTCAACTTATGAGTCATTTTATGTAAAATTGAATTAAACTTTGATTTAATTTCAGAATAAGTGTTAATAAATGCAATTTGAGTCCATCCGAAGGTCCAATCAATCAATTTTCACAATTAATTCTGAGAGCAGTTATCGAATGATTCAAATGAATAATAATATCACAAAAATATTTAGATTTTATTGTTTGAGTTTAGAAATGTTTTCCACGAAAACCTTTATGTCTTCAATCATTTGTCGATCTTTTGGTTTCTCTTTCAAAATAGTTAAGTCATCGATTAGAAGATCTTTCTTTGAGTTGTGGTCACACTTGACATTAAACCAATGATCACAGGATTGGATCCGAACATTAAATAGCGTTCCGTTCGGACAAATGAACTTTTGATGATAGTCTTGTTCGCAGTGATGGTATACCTGTGCAGCCAATACTTTAATTGACTATAATTTAATCATTTAATACATACCTGACAACTGAATTGGGTGTCGGCGTAAAATCCCGGTCCACTACACGTGAAGTTACTAAAAACGGATGGACTATATGTTGGATAATCAATATCTGGTTTTCCACTTATATCCGAATTTTTAGTAATTTTGGAAATCGTTTTGATTTCTAATCGATTGAAATTCAATTTGTTTTTATCATTTAAATCATTTTTGTGTGTATTCTCTTCAATTGAATAAATAACTGAAGATTTGGTGTAATTTGTGTGCAATTTCTTAACAATGATATCATTTTGCGGCTTATTTTGAAGAATTGTCTTCTTATTGAATGCTTGGAACCAATCACTTGAGCTCTTATTTATTTTCATCGACCAATCCTTTAAAGTTTGAGCTTTTGTTTCGATATTCAATGATTTTTCAGCTTTCGGTGTATTTTTGTTCAAAATTTTCAAACTGTTTGATACCGTCTGAGGCGTGAGTTTCTCCTCATTTCGACTTAAATCCAGTAAATATTTTCTTCTTATATAAGATGGAATGGCTATTATTGGAGAACTGGTTGTGGTGGTTGATGATGAGCTCATTTTATAATGAAATGGTGAGGGTGTTGAGGGTCTATATTTTAGTTTATTTCTTTCCCTTAAGTCTTCTATTTTAGTTCCCAAAGGTTTCCACTGATTGTCAATTGTATCATAAAGTTTTAACTTCAAAGCATCACTTTTAATAGGTCTGTCCCTCTTTGGTGAGAAATCCTCAAAGAATCGAACGGATGATTCAATGGATGGCTTTTTCTCAATCGATTCATTAAACTTAGTATTTAAAACCATATCCTTATTAATGATTAGCGGAGTTTCAATCAATCTGTTTGTATGGAAATTGTTTAATATGTGTTCTTCTATTTGTTCACTCGAATCAAATTGATTTATATCTTCGAAGTCATTTGACTGCATCTCATTTGCAAATTGTTCTGAGAATATATTATCTGAAGGCAGTGGAAATGTGTGGGGAATGCCATAATCAGGAACCATTTGGTAATATGACTCGGGATCATTAACAAACATTTTATTGAAATGATTGTCATTGTGAGTGATTGGTGATGGTATCAAATGTGAATTGGATTGTGCATGATCTTTAATCTTCTTGTCATTCCATTCGAACTGGATATTCATTGCGGGCAATAAGTGGCAAAAAAGGGATCGACTGATTCCATTCATTGGCATAGATTTTCTGCACAGCTCTCTGAGGCGAGAACTCGGAGGCCTTGACCGCTGAAATTAATACTCCATTACTTTAATTACTTAATTTTATTTATTCAATATATGAAATTATATACTTACAAGGTATAATTGGGAAGTAACTACTTGGAAGATCAGCCCTAAAAATTATAATAATTTATATTTAATGTAAATTTAAGAATATTACTCATTAGA
>JAQIWF010000189.1:0-24209 GCA_034694965.1 Ceratozetes gracilis
TATAACAAAACAAAACTAAAGCTAAAAGCTTTTCATTCATTTTTTCAGCAAAAAAATAATATAATTTCTTATTATTAATTCAATAATAATAATGTGAGTAAAGCTCTGTTTCGATGATTTTTCAATGAGTCTTATGATTGGGAAAAATGAATGAATGAATGAACAGAAGATGAATAACAAACAAAATAATACTTTAAATAACATTTTTGTCTTTTATTCTGATTTTGTAATCAATAATAAAATGCATGATTTGATAGCACTGTAAGAGTAGAGAACATACAAAAAACATAAACAAAAAGGTTTCCATAAAAATAGTTAATTAAAACAAATTTCATGATTTGAAAAAAATTAAATATAGAACCAGAGAATAGAGGCTTAAATCGTGAGTTGTTTGAAATGGGGGGAAATGCCTCAAATTCTCGATATCAAGCAATTTCTAGTTTTCATACATAATTTCAAAGAACAATAATTAAGATTTTGAATGAAAACAATAATTATTGTGAACACAAAAGTTGAGAATCAAAAAGAATGGAAAAAATAATCAATTTGTTAGTCAATCAATGAAAAGATTAGTGCATTTTGTGTGGATTTGACAACAAATAATCAAATGAAGTATTGTTGGAGTGGTTTGTGTCGATGGGATGGTATAAGAACTGTACAAATAATAATAATAATAATAATTATAATATTCAATAATTAATTAATATATAATTAAAGGCACTTCAACAGCACTGGCAGAACAACAACTAGTAATGTATATCAATAATAATATCAATAATAATAATTAAAATAAATTAATTGGACTCTGACTTAGAGTAGAGACAACTTTCAATCCTTTATCTAATGTTTGTCTTAAATAATAATAATTTTGATTCAGTGAAACCCTAATTAAAAGCCGATCCTCAGGTGTCTTACAGTTGAGTGGCGTTAGAGTTGAGTGACTCTTATGAGGGCTTACACTGGGATCACACTTCGGTGGCGTACAGTTTGTCAGGTATGGTGGCGTACGTGGGCTGAGAGTAGTGGTCTTCTATCACATATATCGAATGATTGGATCGGCCACTGGCTCTGTGTCGGTGCAGTTGCGCCGCGATATTGATATTGTTGTGGAAATTGTTTTGACTATTGATTGAATCGATAGTCCGGTTCAGTGCTATCGTCGAGTTATTTATTGAAGACTCACTAAAACAGACAAAAAGAAACAAATGAGTCAAACATTCGTTTAGTTTATCATTAATTTTAGTTATTTTAAGGCAACAGACGTTTGAAAGCAACAAAACTAATGATTAAAATTCTTTTCTCTCAGAATATTAGATGCGATCAAAAAGAATGTAAAATATTCTTAATTTCAATGTTTATCACAAATTGAATCCTAAAGAGTGAGAGAAGAGATATTCACTAAATATTTATTTAAACTAAAAATAAAATTATCGGAAAAACTTGGAAAAAAATTATTGAGAGAAAAGATAATGAAATTTGAATTTTAAAGAAATAAAACTTAAGATAAAAGCGAACCAATGGTTACCTCTTAGCTAATGGATTAGGAACTGATTGTGGATGAGGTAATGAACCTCTCCTTTCGATTGTCTTGTTTTCAATGCAGTCCTGGTTAGGATCCGGCGATTGATTAACAATGTTGTGGTCGTTGGTGTCGACTATCAATTTGGAGGCCGGCCTGTGGTCGGGCCGATTGTTGTTGACTGCAGTGCACTCAGTGTTAATCAATTTATTGTTTGATTTAGTCTTTCGCAGCGACTGAAGTGTCGCTGACTTTTCGTTTACAGACAACTGTCGGTTCGAATAAATCATATTTTGTTTTGAGTCATAGATCTCATGATTTGTAAGTTTGCTTAGAGTCGCACTTTTGCCTCGATTCAAATGGTTTAGCGACGGCGGTCTGTCCAACGCATTCACTATCACATTAGCGGTTGGCATGACATGACTGTCGACACCGCACTTGTTGTTCATAGACGTCACTAAATTCTGTTCATTTTGACGCCGAACCTCATCGTCGTCCTTACGTCTAATCTTCTGCGCCGCGTGTTT
The DNA here is from genome assembly GCA_034694965.1 of Ceratozetes gracilis. Taxonomy (NCBI): domain Eukaryota; kingdom Metazoa; phylum Arthropoda; class Arachnida; order Sarcoptiformes; family Ceratozetidae; genus Ceratozetes; species Ceratozetes gracilis. Next base: position 2,047 of record JAQIWF010000189.1, read on the forward strand.
GCGGTGTTTGCACACCATTATAGATATGGCCGCTATCAAGGCTATCAACGGAACACTCGCTGAAACGAACCCGATTATTATGAGCTGCTTAGATGATAGCGGTTCTGCCTTTTCGCTGGAGAGGACAGTCATCGGCAAATGAGTCGAATTATTTAAACTGCTTTCATATGCAATCAAATTAATGGAACCGATGATAGAGATCTCACATCTCTCTCCCGAATAATTAGGCGGACATTTGCAGATATATTCTTCAATTTTGTCCTCACAAATGCCTCCATTGCGACATGGATTGGGCTCACATTCATTCACATTTGTAGAGCAGTCTTTCCCAGTATATCCGGGCGCACACCTGCACTGGTAATCATTGACCAAGTCGAGACAAGTTCCGCCGTTTGAACATGGCTTGGTCAAACAGTCGTCGACATTGTCCTGGCACAAGTCACCGATGAAACCCGGAACACAGAGACACCGGAATGAGTTGACCTCATCAATACAGGAGCCAGAGTTGAAGCACGGATTCACATCACAATCATTAATGTTTATCTCGCAGTTATCGCCCGCATAACCCGCCCGACAAATGCATTTGTAATTGTCCTCATCTGTGGTCATACAACTGCCTCCTAATAGATGACAATACATAACATTATATTAAAATTTGTTTAATTCATTGCAAACATTATTTTTAAACATTTGCTGACATTTAAAGAATAAAATCAAATAAAAATGAATTGTATTTACCATTAGTACAGGGGTTGGGGTCGCAGTCTGTTTGCTTGATCTGACAGTTCTCTCCTTCATAACCAACTCTGCAAATACAGAGGTAACCACTGGGGCCGTCGACACAAGTGCCGCTGTTAGAGCAAGGGTTGTTTGTGCAGACACTGGCCATTGTCTCGCAGTGTTTGCCGAAGTATCCGAGCGGACACTCACACGTATAGTTGTTGGACGACACGCTCTGAGGACAAAATGCTTATTAGATATCAATCGATTGGAACGTTAAGTATTGACTCCTGCAGTGAGACATCCGTTTGGATGACAACAACTTTGCATTTTGGCACTCAATCCAAGTGTTTAATACAAATTAAATCTTCTAAATCGTAGGCGTTTTCCTCCGATTCTCTCTCTTTGTTGTTATGTTAAATGTCAAGAAAATATGTTTTTTCGCCATTATTTCCCATTTTATTCATGTCTATGCATAAGATAAGGGAGTTTTCGGAACTAAGGAATGCCACCCAATAATAATAATGCAAATATCGATACGCTATTGACTACTACTCCAATCCATAGACTATTTTCAAATCTAATATACATTTAAAGTCGATTATAACTGTTGGCAGAAAAACAACTCAATTATTCACAACTTATTAGTTGCCAACTCTTCCCGAATAGACGTTTGTATGGCTCTGATTGTCAATTAAAAGTCAGTTCTCTTTGAGAAACAAACCATAGATATAATGAACTGAAAACTTGTTTGTAATGAATAAAATATAATCGAGAATATGATAAATAATTAGATAATTATTCGCATTCGAAGAGCAAAATGAATAAAAACAATGGATTTGAAGGAAACAGAAGCAAATATAAAGTGAATTAATGGATCCAAAAGTATTTGAGAACATTAGAGAAGCAAAGAATAGACTCAGAGCTAAATTGTGATAATAAAGGTTATGCAGTCGTGAAACAGTGCTGTCATGTGTGCCTTTAGGGCAGACACTGACTGCACAATGAATTATATTCCGAACAATAACCATATTATGCGGACACGTATTTCCAGGTCTTATTATATAACATTTGACTAATGCATAAATTGGAGGAAAGAGTCAAGTGTTGCGTATAATGGGCACTGGCATCAAATAGCAAGCTTAAATTACTGAGATGAGGCCAGTCTAGGGGCACACGTACTATCCTAAAGACATCCAAACGCAATGGATTGCAAGTATCGATGATTGATAATAATGATGCTATCAGTTGACGGCAACGGTAGGAGTCAACTCAGAATAAGGCATTCAATGATCACAATTTGAATCAAAGAGAAATAAAAAGAATTGGACTTCAAATAAGAATAGAATAGATTTACATAATATTATTTGAGATTTCCATCAAATCTTTTCAAAGCAAAGACTATCCGTTTTGAAAGACACCAACAGAAGAGTCACTCAAACAAGTAGTTCGTAAACAGAGAGCAAAATAAGTGGAAAATATTTAACACAAAACAGTGTTTAATAAATAAAAGCCTTAATAATAATAGAGAACAACAAACAAAACACGAAAATTGTTTTTCTATTCGCGTTATATAATAAGAGACTCTATTATTGCTATTTCTTGGGATAGGGAGAGGTGTTAACAGTCTCTTTGATGAAGTCCTCGCCATAACTATACACTCATGGAGTGCATTGTCTCAGATTGTCTGCCATTTTATTATATAATCTTGTCAATTGGCGCTTAATTTATTAGACTATTAGCGGATGTGTCAGTCCTTAATAATAAAGCTCTTATTGTTTCGCTTGAATTGATGTTCAAAGAAAAAGAAATTCCTTTCGCTTTCAATTAGGAATATATTGTGTGAGAGGGAAGAGCAGAGGAGAGCACGCAATCCATTCCCTTCTTATATTAAACTACTGAATGCCAATAAATATTAGATTAACTCAAAGAATACTTTCTTTATTCAACTATAGGTTCGCTTCAATTTGTCTGAGAGATTGAAAGCAAATTATAAAACTTTTTAATAAACTTATGTCTACTTTTGTGATCCCAAATGTCTCAATCATTTCACACTTTTTCAATCATTCAATACATTAACACTTGATTTAAATGATTAACAAAAGCGAAGGCAAAGCGTGCGTTCGGCTCATGACAATTGATGGACAGACATCGAAGAGCACAGAGTAGTCAATGACATGAAAAGGTCGGGGCACTGGTGGGGCAGATGTACTCTTAAAAAGGGATTACTTTCATGCAGACAATAGTCAGCTGTCTTTCTCTGTTTTTCTCAATTTTTATTACAAAATAAGAGTTGACTTTTCTATTAGGGATGGTATTGCTTAAGGGCGCAGATGTGCCGCTAAAACTACCAGCGCTTCAATTGATTGCAATGTTTTTATAAGCACTGGTCATCAATAGGAGAAGAATAAGAGTCGAGAGAATGGAATCAATTCAATGAAAGATAACTGTGTTATTGAATACGAGAGTTGTCTGTTGTAAAGTGAGGTCAGAATCACCTGTCCATTAGTCTCATTGCAGAAGTCTATTGATTGGCAATATTTTAATTGATTGACTTACCCTACAAGTCGCTCCATTAGCACAGGGAAGATGAGCGCAGCTATCAATCTCTTGTTCGCAGTTCTTGCCGGTGAAGCCGAGCGGACACTCACAGGTATACCATCCCTGGCCGGTGTTGGTACACGAGCCTCCATTCTTACAGGGCTTATGATTTGTGCAATAATTCAAATCTGACAAAAAGAATAACAAAACAATGTTTTTAATAACGAGATTCAAAACGTGAATTGATGTCAAATATGAATGCAATTCACTTCGAATAATATGATTATCAATATTATAATTATTATATTCTTTTGATAGACATAACACTTCTCGCAAATCGTGTGTCAAACAAATTGTATGCTTTCTTCGCAAACAATCAAAAGGTTGTAATTCTATTCATTAAAATATTCTGAAAGCCTCTATCGCTCAGTCCTATCAAACCCTGCATTACATTCTTATCAGAGCACAAGTGAGTGGAAGACTTGTGCTATCGGTTCAAAAGTCAGTTTATTGTTAACCATTTTTTAGGTAACTTTACCCGAATATAGAGAACACAAATATAGAGCAGTGCATGAATTATTTGATTCTGTGCTGGCATGTGGTCATCCGCCAAACACCACCACAATATGAACTCTATGTTATATACCTTTTCACTATTTAGTCTTCATTGAGTTGACCTAAGGTTTGGAATGGTGATTTAAAAAAGTTGTACAATTGTACCTGTCCCAATGTCCCAATTGAATGCCTATTTTTCTTTTCAATTCATGCGAACTAAATATTATTATACGATATATACATAACTTTTCACAATTGAATGAATACAACGATAGTCTTATTTTTATTCCTATTCTTCTCTTGTGAACTATACTCGGAGTCAGTTCTAAACAATTGAAGCCCAGAACCAAAACTTATGATTTTCTATACTTTCTTTGAGACTGAGTCTCGAATATCAATTCAATTCATCTCTGATTTGAACTATGAATGCAATGAAATGATAATAAAAGTAAACTAAATATAAATAATTTATATTTTGATATCATTTGGAAATTCATGTGAGAAAAGAGTGAGTTCTACAGGTTTCTGGTCTTTTAGGAAATTAATAAAAAAGATAATATCGACAGAAGACTCACATAAGAAAAACATATATTTATGAATAGATTAGACACTTATTATTGAATATAAATATATCTAAAGGACATCAGAATATGTAGTAATAAATTTGTGACAAAATATATTTTAAGCGATAATTATAAGTGTTTTGAGTCTAAGCGTCATATTTGTCAGCTTTGGATGAGAAAAGCGTAGGTATTAGAAGAGCGTTCATACCTTGATTGCAGAGCAGTCCACCCCAGCCCTCATCACATAAACAGTCCCACGGTTTGCCGCAATAGCCATGCAAACAGCCGGGATATTTGGTGCATTGGTTGCAGTTATGGCCTTCCCAACCGTATCGACAACTATAGAATGAATTGAGAGAAACATATAATTTTTGTTGCATTTAAGTCATAGATATATAATATATTGATTGCAATCGTTTAATAAAAAATCAATTAAGTGATTGCCGGCACTCACTTGCATTCGTTGGGTTGAGAGCACTCCCCGTTCGTTGCATTACAACCCGACCGACAAATGGCTATAAAAATTAAATCAAAATAAATAAACGAATTAATAATTTATTGCAAATAATGAATGGGTTTAAGAGAACAGACCCTTTTCGCAATAGTTGCCATTCCATCCCGGCATACACATCTTTTCTCCATCGGGACCGCATGTAAAGTGTCCATATTTGTCGTCCCGGGGCTTACATAGAGAGCCACAGTACTCCCCGAAGTAGTTCTCCTGACACGTGACGCGATACCAATAGTTAAGAGTTGTCTGATTGTTGTGAACACTCTTTTGTGTCCATTTATTGTCGACTTTTAGGAATCGAGACATTGCCAGACGTGTTATCAGTGTTCGGGTCATTGTCTTCGACCGACCTATTGATTGACAACAAATAAATTGAAAAATGAATAATTGATTTGAATTTTTTTAGAGATAAACAAAACGCATAAAAACAAACAAATCATTGAAAGCGAAGCAGAGATTGAGAAGAAAAAACTTCTGATAAATATTTTCTTTGCAAAAAAATGCACCGAAAAAGAGAAAAATATTTTTATAATTGAAAGAATGAATGCCTTTAAGTCAGAAAATTTGTGTTACAAATGCTATGAAGACTTTGTGAATACATAGAAAAAGCAAAACTAAATGCTTGAATGAAAGCAAGAAATCTTTATCATAAGATAAGGTTATGATCAGACTATCAATTATAATGACTGCCCCTTAAAAAAGTTTAAATCAAATCAAATACAGTAGTCTTGGAATTCGAAAGCAGAGGATCGGAATGACATAAAAAATGAGATAATTCCCCGATATTTGAAACAGCATTTTGTATGAGTCTATGATTATATAATTGCGAGTCTAATAGCAATTGTCGTCGAATGCCTTCTTGGAAAGGACGGGAAATAATGGAGGAATTAATGCCAACACTAGGGCTCGATCTCGATGTTTGTTGAGGAACTACGGTTGGCCACCTTACCAGTCCTTACCAGTGCTCTCCATTTGTTTGAGATTCTCACACAAAAATAATTTAGTCTCAAAATTGTTGCCGTATTTCTCACATACAGACGACAGACAACGACTTGACTCAAGATTTCTCATATTTTGATTGTGAGTTAAACACAAAATAGTGTTTTCACAGCAACCAAAAAATCAAAACTAATTATAAGATTTTTAGAGATAACTCTAATTTGACACAAGAGTGAGAGAAGAATAAAATTAAGACTGAGGTAGCACATTTTTATACATCCTTTTCAAGTTCAATGTCAAAGAATTCGTTTTGAGAAATCATAAAACTTTTTTCTGCAGATTATATATGAAAAGAGGTTTAAGTGGTTTAGGAATTATTTCGACTCAAAAATCGAAATCAAATAACAAAACAAAAGTTGAGGAGAGACTCAAAAATCGATTTATAATTCGGAACCGAATCGAGTGTAGAGAAAGAGATAAGAAATAAAGCAAAAGAGTATTTGAAACGAGAGATTCATTATATTAATTACTCGCTTATCTGTGAGAGACTCGGCTTTTATTATTATGTTTCGCTTCAATGATTGAAAACGCATTAATGGCTTTTGAACAGAAAATTTCTCTTTTTCTCTATCACTGGCTTTGAACTGATGTCAATGTTAATGAATAAAATGAAATCATTGCTCAATCAAATCCTATATCAACGTCTGTGGAGAGGCTTTTCGGGTGTTTCGCGATCTTCTTCTGTCTCAATAAAAATAAATTATCGACGAAATCAGATCCTGAATAACAACATTTCTCAATCTCTATCTCTCTTTTTCAATAGTCCAGTGAAAAAGTACTTTAGTTTTCTTTCAAATACTAAGGAATGTAATTCAGTTCCGACACAAGAAAAATGTTAAGGAATTCCACTTTTAATTATGAGAAAGATTTAAATATTTGCCAAATGAATAAACTTTTGGTGTAATGGACGGCACAAATATCAGCCACTAATTTGAATATTAAACAAATAATTTGTACGAGAATTCAGATAATTATTTAATAAATAAAAGCCAAAAATTCGCTCAAACTATAAGCGAGAGTACAGTCCAAGGATTGTATCAAAAAATAGAGTAAAACTATTTTTCGTTGTTTCAGAAGCTCTTCTAATTGGAGAAAAGGAGGTTAAATGGCCTAAAGATAGACCCGCAGAGAGCGAGAGAGAGACAGAGAGAGGGAGGGAGAGAGAGAGCCCAAACAGGTTGGAGGTAATATCAGGAGCAGTGAATCTGAGATGATGTATGAGATTGTATTCAATTTTAATCCTTATATAAGAGTTTTAGTATAGATTTGAAGAGATTTTAACAGATTATATGCTATTTCCAGAGTATAAACTGAATAAATGACATAATCGTCGGCCAAAATATATTAACTTTTCTTTTATAATACTTATGATAAACAGTTTGGGAAACCAATTATCGTAATGTCAGTAATAAAATTCAATTCATTTATTTCAAAATTATGCAATATTTTTCTTGGAAATTCAATTCCAGTAATCAATCTTTGAGTGCAAGTAATAGAGAAAAATAGTCGCTCTCTGTTCGGCTGACCCAACCTGTGACCCAACCTGTCAAATGATTTACTGGTTTTCACATTTTTTCTTTCTTTCCATTAATGAATGAATAGTTTGTTAAAACATTTTGAAACTACATTAGAGTTTGAGACGAGAAGCGAACAAAACATTTACTCAGAGATAGAAAAGTAGTCTCCGACTCAAGACTGACGTGACGTCCGACTGCTTGAGAGCTACCGGACGGCCAAATGAGGGCTCAAAAGACTTTTAGTTTAAAAAGAGAGAAAAATATTGCAAAAGTTTGATGCAGTTTATGGTTCGGAAGCTTATTAGAGCTGAAGGAGAGTATACTCTATCGGCAATTGAGCGCTGAAAGCAATATATTCGGTGCTTCTAATGGTCAGTCGAGTTAATGGAAACTCTATCTCTGGTTTTTGTCTCACTGTTCAGGCAATTTAGTGGCGAAACAATTCCTGCCCTCAGGTCTAATCATGTTTTGCAGGTCAATGTTAAGTGTATTCAATGGCATACATATAGCATACCATTCATTGCCATTATCTCACATAAACATTAAGGACTATACTCTCTGTTCATAAGGAAGTTCACAAATGAGCCCCAATATAGTCGACAATATTGTAGTCAATATTCCACTCTTTTATGATTAATATTAATCGAATGCACACTTCAATCAACTCGAGTCTACACTTCACTGACCAACGATTAATTGAATTTTAAATTATCTTTTATTAAATAATTTGTTGAATAATTCACATCTAAAGCAGTCTTTGATTTTTATCTGAATTTCTAATCACTTAAGAGTTTAATGAATAGTTAGTTGAGTTTAAAATTAGGGAACATTTATAATATGGATAATGAATAAGACTGTAACTAATGAATAGAAAATGGTCTCAAACTCTATTCAATTATCATCCCTTTTAATGATGAAAAACAAACAAATAATAATAGAATGGAATAAAAGGCAAATAAATAATCATATCTTTAGAATAATAAACCCCTGAATAATAAGAGATGAATGCCTCGAATCAATTGAAAGAAAGAAATAATTTCGTTATTAATTGAACGTCAAAACGTATGAATGCATACATTTATCACAACTAAAGAGTACTTCAATTACAATACAAAAGTGATAAATGTTTTCCGATGAGATGTCATTAATTTTAAATATTATTAAAACTATCAGTTATTCTCAAAGAGTGTGACTTATATTTAATCATTAGTCGAGACTATGTATAATGAAGTGCATGAAAAGGTAACCATTTTTTATCAGCTCAGACATGGGTTTGAGGACATTTGGAAAACACCACTACTTTGGGTGACTGTCTCTCTCAACAAAATTAAGAGACAGGAAATAAAATTAAAAAACTTTTAAACTGTTTTTTAAGGCATAAGAGATTTAAAGGGACTGAAGAAAACATTTCAATAAATATGGGTCTAAACAGCTGTCTATATGTCGAGGGATGACCTCTAAAATACAAGAGAAGGAAAGCAAAAATCAAAGTTTACGTCTCTTAGAAAAAGAGCTCAAACTCTGGTGGAGTACTACAAGAGAGCCACAGAATGAGCATAAATTTGGGCAAAATTAGATGACTTTCTCACGGTCTGGGATCAGCTGCTTTCTTAAGGACAACCTTTAAGACGCAATACACATACAGTCATACGATTGAACGCTGGGCTCAAGATTTTCTAAAGACATTGAGAGATACGGGACTCAGAACTGGGAGCCCAGGAGAGGGAAACAGAATATATTGAGGGGACTGAGCGTAACGCAGGATTTGAGGGCAGCACTCCTTTATATTAAGAAAAAGTTGACTCACTTTTCAGTTTTGTTTTGCACTTTACATTGGGAGAGGGAGGGAGAGAGATAGGAAGGGAGGGAGAGAGAGGGAGGGAGGGAGTCATAGGTAATAAAAGTACGTCTGAGTAGTGGCCAACACAACCATAAAGATTTGAATATCAAACTATTAGTGTTTGTAGGGATGAGGCGCGGAAGTGAACCGAATGTTAGTGTGTTTGAAGTGAAGGTGAGATTGGCTTAAGAAGTCTTTATACAGAGTCAGAGCTGGGCCTGTGCTCTGAGCGCCAGATGGTCTTTAGAAAAATTAAACCAAGGATATTCAATGAGAAAGAAACAGTAGAGTTGGCCGGGCATTAATAGCCCTTCCATTCTGTCCAGTTGACCACTACTGCCATTGAGTACAAGCGTTACGCGTGCTCTCAGACTTGAGAGAAACGGCACAAACATTGGGCGCCGGCACCTAATTTAGGCTCAAAATTTCTTAACATTGAAAAATCTGAGCTATGGGTCAAACGCCTGTCATCTGTAGTGCGAAGAATATTGTCATTCAATGAACATATGCTTCAAAACAAAAACAATAATAAAATATCGAAAACTGATAATTATTCTGAGAATCGGAACCCTTCCCCCCATTCCCTTATAATAATTGTATGGATTTGAATGTCAAGTGAAGAGTAGATCGAATGGAAAATATGATAAATGACTTTAAGTGAGATATTGACACACATTTTGGTTGTGTTTTGGGAATATTGACGGAACACTTGCGAAGACATTGTCGGAGTGAATGCAAACCTTAAGCGATATTAGCAGTAATGAGGCATTACTTCCAACAATATTTTGTCTTCATTTAAGTCAAAAAGTCTTAGTCTTTATGGTATTCATTGTGGGCACAGGTTTGAGATCATAAACGCTTAGAAGCCATGAGAGCCGGCAATGAATGAATTGCCGCAAAACTCAGTACTATTAAGTGGTTAACTTTAATTGAAATAAATCCTATTCCTGAGGGATCAGATCATCAATCAGTGGTTGCTTTACTCAACTTAGAGGGGGTTTTCAGGAACGAAAGGAATGCATTCATATGACAGCTAATATCCGCTCATTTAATATGCTTTCAACGAATTTGCGTTTTAAAGACAAACTAAAGAAATCAATAATAACTACAAATCTCTATAAATAAACAATCGATAAGAACCTCAGAAGTGGGGAACAGACCGAAGACGTAAAACATATATATTTGAGAGAATTTATTGTCGGATCACATTTGAGACAAGAATTGGGTCACAAAAGCAGCTGAGAAGCGATCAGAGCTGTGATTGTTAACTGAGTTTCAAATTATGATGATTTTTGATAAGAAAATTCATGTGAAACACAGCACTGGATATCAAAAAATATATAAAATGTAAAATCAAAATAAGAATTCGCGGCTAATTCTCAGTCAGGGGTTTGCCTCAACACGAACTTGAATGTCACGACCGCAACGGGTACTAACTTTTTTGGTACCGAATAATTATCAGATGTTTATAAATATCTGTTGTATTGCGAGTCTAGTTAGTAGTCGAGAGTCGATAAGTTATGTTAAGATATACTAAAATATAATCAAAAATAATATACAAAACAAAATAAGCGAAGAAAAGTCGAGAATTAAAACTCAACTCAACATGAAATTCAAAAGAGAGAAAATCGATTGAAACGCAATGTATAACACAATGTGATATGAATTGCGAATCAGTTTTCGCACAGAATGAGAAAAGATTAGAATTAGCGCACCGGTCGCTAAAATATCTCGGGTCAGCACTTCCTAGTTCTCGGCAAATGTCTTAACGAACAAAATGAATAAAAATTGTATTTTAATTTCAATGCCTCCCATAAGCACGAAATTGTTCTGATATACCGTTTCATGATATGACTACCTGTGCTATTAGTAACCAATAAATTATTGCCGTTTCATAACATAACAGAAACAAATAAAACGAACCAAAAAAATGAACCAAAAATTAAATTATCAAAACATTTAAGACTAAATCACTGACTATTTAGGATTCATTTCAGATCAAAAGATACGAGAATTTATTCAAATTTAATTCAAAACAAACCAATAGAACACTGTTTTCAATGTTTATCTCAATTAATAGATAAATAATAATAAATTTAGCAAGAATATATTAGCTCCAGGCCCAGGATGACAGTGAGAGCAAATTAATGTAATAAATCAAGCGATCAATAAGTCAACCAATTCTTGCGAAAATGCACTTCAAAATTGAGAGACAAAAAAGAAGTTCAATTCAAATATAATATCGATGTTTAGTTAGGCTTCAAATTTTCATTTATTTTTTTTGGAGCTAAGATTAATTATAATGAATTTTGAGAAAATCTAAAAACAAGATCAAATAGAAATAACATTTTATATCCAAAGGCTCTGATTATACGAATCAAATTACTTTCGCAGAAAACGAAAATTATATCCATGTAATAAATTAAGCTTGCTTATTTTCTTTCTCATTATGTGAGAAAAGCCAATTTTAAATCATTTTAGACACTAAATGGAAACTTTAAAGAATCGCTTCAATTGAATATCGTTTTGCATAATATGAACACATTTTATGGGCGAATGTATTGCTATTAAAATATGTATACAAATGTTGGAAATAATGGTTTGGATTTCCGTTAAAGACTACTCGCGCGGACGACAGCCACTCATCACATCCCATCTGTCCCATAATCTTAGGCGAGGACACAAAAGAGGGAAATGTCGGTAATGTATTGTAGACTTACTAACCTAATGATACAAATACGAGACTCAAAGTTTGACAGCTATTAATAGATGTGGTCTTTCCTTCTAATAGTAAACTCAAACAATACTTCTTTGCAAACTAAATGAGTTATTGTTCGTCAGTATTATGTGCTGAGCTCTCATTATAACCACTACAGTAGTAACTGTGCTCACAATGAAAATCAGTAGATTTCTGACAAATTCTTGGGAATTAAGTTTTTATTGTGATTCTGAGCCTTAGGTTTGGTTCTAAAGACAGAAAATTATAAGTTATTTGCGACGGAATGTAATTCCGATATAATAGCGAATAATAATTGTGTTAATTAAAGGAGATTATAGTGAGACAGCACAGGACAGACATTATAATGAAGGTATGGACCCTACGGATAGCTATGGGACACACTCCTCAAAAACTATGGAGACTTAAGTGTTGGTTCGTTAGTCGGAAGCAGTGTTGATATGGGCAGCACTGGTAGTGATGGGGGTTTGGAGCTAAGAATATATACATATCCAGTAATTGTTCTTTTTATCGTTACTGTGGATCTGTGAACAGTCGAACCAGATTTTAGTGGCAGTGCTCAGGACGTGAACAGCAAAGAGCACACGAAAAGAGCAAAAGCACCTGCGGCTACGTTCCCACACTAACACAGCACTGGCAGCTAAATCCAGTGCATAACCGAACACAAGATGAGTATTAATAAGGAGACCAAAAGTTTAAATAAAACTCAAGTCGTGGACAACACAACTACTGAACAGAAGACAAGACATTAGGGCAACAGCTCTCGTAAATACAATTATCGGTAAATACTCCCAACAGCAGTGATCTGTCCCTCACCAGACCTGACGACAGCATTAGACAGAGTACACAATGTCTTAATAGCTATTCATTCAAATTTATAATTATTGGGTAAAAGAAAACTTCTGTTTCTCACCATTCAATCGAACGGACAATTAGTTCAATAGGAGCTGGACTTAAATGATATGTTTATAAGATATATGTGCGGAAAACAGCTGGTGGCAGACATCAAAGAACAGAATAAGTCAGTTCACAGAAGTCCAACCAAAAGAAAAGTTTAGATAATAAGCGTATCGGAAGATTCAGTCGAAAATATCGACTCAACTAAAGGCTAAGTATATATCGAAAGTCAAAAACAAATCTGAATAAAAGTTTTGGACTCAGAGAATGAATGTGAGAATCGAAGGGAAGGACTCATCGTTTCTCACAGTTAAACAAAATTAGAGAAAAACATTAAAAATGACGGACTTTTCGAAGTATAAGCAGAAAAAGATTAAATTTTTTTATATTTCAATTTTTTGCGACTTTTACTCTCGCTATGAGAGAGAAGTCCGGTTAAGGACCCGCCTATGCCTTCGCCGGTGCGATAACTTTGGTATATGTGTTCGTCAAACCTGTAGTCACATAAGACAGTAATTTTCATCGCCAACTGCTGTGCGAATATCAACTGTTAGCTGACGGACACTTAGCTGTGAGCTCACAAAAGCTCAGATGCCTTTCCACTAGAGTTTCCCAATGTTTCCCATTCCCACAATTCATAAGCCTTTTATTTTTAACTATCATATTATGTGAAACACTATATATCTTAAGATATAGTTATATAACTCGAGTATAAGTTATAAACATTTTTTAGTTTCTTAATGCGAAAGATTCAGGAGTTGTTTGGTTCGCCCAAACACTTGTTCCGAACAGACTGTCTGAATGGTGGGCTCTCACCAGACGTTTAACTACTTTTTCATTAGAAAGTTAGAGCACAGGCAGAGCACAGGCAGAGGCAGAGATTGAAAGAAGAGAAGCAAAAAAGTAGAAAACATTAAATCAAATTAAAAATCGCTTAATTGAAAGTAAACTAAAGGCAAAAAATTCAGACATACCTCTAGACGTTGTCGACATTGAAGAGGCAGAAGCGTTGTGCCAGGCCTCCACTATCAATGAAAATGTACCCTGGTTGAGGACAAACAACAACAAAATTAAAATATAAATGATTATTAAGGATAGCAGTAATTAAGTTAATTAAATGAGATATTAAAGAATTTGCTGAAAAAACTATGAGAACAAAGATTTTCTCAAACAAACTAATGATAGGAATAATTGTCTGAAGAGTGTTGACATACCGGCCACGAGAAGTTGAACGGAAATCTGATGGTATAATCCTGTCCATTGTGGGCATTATCCTTAATATAGACGGAACTGTCGTTGAAGGCATTGGTAATCACTTCGCCGAAAGTACAGGGAGGACTGGGATCAATGTTGGTCTGGTAGTGCTTCAGACAGACACGAAAAAATGTTTGACATTTTTCACTACAGATTTCATTGTTATTCTCTGTTTTGATAGCACTTCCACAACAGTTTCCGATGGCGTCACGACTTAATTCATTTATGAATGAAATTAGTCTGAACTCGAATACACCCGAAGACGAGACCTAATTATCGAGAGGACAGACAAACATCTAATTAATATATCGATCGAAAGCTTATAAATAATATAAGGAATCAAAAAAACTAATTAAAAATATTTGACTTCAAAAGGATTTATGGCTTTCTATGGCTTTCAATAATAAATTATTAATAAAAATGAAGCGAAAAAATAGTTTATAATAAAAACATATTATTGGCATTCAATCAATACATGTATAGAGTTCTCGGAAGGTGTGTCCACTCGACACAGGCCTTCAATACCGATCCTTGCATTAACAAATTCTAGGGTTCGCTCTCTTCTATAGCCAGAAGCGAGTCGTGCCATAAACATCACAAACTCATAAGAATAAGATGAGATGAGAGCATCAATTTTTTCCTAGGATTAAGACCAGTAGGTGTATGGCAGGGGTGAGGCAGAGCACTGGATAGGCATCAAATAAATACAAGTGCAGCGCAAAGTGTATCTAATCATTACTTTTTTGAGAGTCAGTGCATGTTTTGCTGTATTCAAACAAAACTGTTTTTTTATTTTTCAAAAGACGAGAAGAAAAACTACTGCTCTTAACAGATATGAGATGAGTGCATGTCTTCCATGACTTACATGCCTTTCCACCTCTTAATGCATGGCTCGTGAAATAGCATTTGGCTTACAGTTTGCGTTTAATACCATCTAATGCTACCTGACTTCCAACAAATAATATAAATACTGACTTCTGACTACTGATTCAATTTTGAAGGCGTATTGAGTTTCACAGAAGAAAATACTAAATGAATAACAAATCTAAACATAGGAACTGTTTTCTGATCATTATTTAATGTTATGCTAAATGTCGGCAAAAATGAAACAAAAGTCACTAAAAACTAATTCACTTTTTGTAGACTAAATATTAATATTGAAAAGAAAACCGAAAAAAGGAGCAAAAAATTCAGTAAAGTTTTTGGCAATAATTTCTCAATTTTTTCTGCACTTTCACTAAAAATACAGTTCAATAATATATGGCATTAAAACAAGAGATGAGGGACTGATGTATAAGAATTGAAGCACAAGTGAATGAACGCCTACCTATTCTGATAGAGCGCCTGCAGTCAAGAAAACTATCGGAGCGAACGATAAATTTCTTCTCTATGTTTGACTGACTTATAATAATATTACATAAAATTTTAACTTATATTTTGCTCTTTTGATGTACAGAATAAAAGAGAAGCCTTTTATGTATTGAAAAAGAGAGCATTTATTTGAGAGCGAGCGCACAGGTATGCCGAGTGATGTCTGAGCGAAAAATGAAAAGTTAATTCGCGTGAATTATCTAATGGTTTGAATGAATGGCCCACAACTTGACATCACTTTAAGTGTATAACAATTGCTATTAGTTTTTGAATGTGAGAAAAGAGAAAATCATTTGATTCGACCGTTCATTGAATTGGGCCAACAATTTATGTGTATTAATACAGAAGCTCTTACTTAACATTACGCCAATATCTACCATATATTCTGCCTCTTATTTATTGCCATTGAAATAATGTATTGAAACTACTGTTGACTTGAGATATAAAGTTGGAGAGCTCTGAGCTATGCTTAACAACAGTAGAATCGGAAACAAGACATTTGATGGGCTATTAAAGAGTGCCCTCAAAGTGCACCTCATAGTCATACTCATAGATAATCACTGTCTACTGGTTTGGCTCTAGTTTTGGCTTTTCCTCTGTTGCCTAAGTGAGAGACGAGTCGTATAATCAGATATATGTTAAGTAGACATAAGATATAAAAACCAAATCTTTCCTTAACTCTAATAAATTAGTCGAAAAAGTCTTAAAGAATTAAAGAATAGAGAGAATGGTGTGAATCGAATCAATGGTTTATTACAGTGAATATACTTTGTCTGAAGCCATATAAGACAAGTGACACCGGAATGCCTCTCAATGAATGAGTAGGTCTGTCGGTGTTCACTATGAGGTGGCGTAAGCGTAAGCATAAGAGTGCTCTCAGGAGTGCGACAACAGGATCACTGAATACTGACATTAAAGTTGGAGCGAATAGCCCGTCCTCTGCCATAGTCACAAATGTATGGCCAGTGTTAGTGTTTCTCTGGTAGAGCGACCTTTTTCCTCAAAAAATTTTAACGTCAAGTTTTATGCTTCAAACTATCCTTAAGCACGTCTTGTCGTTCCCACGCTTCGAGTCCAACGTCTTTGAACAGCAGCACAAACACTACTTTCCCAATGGCTATCATATGCTGTGCTATCGGACTCTCAAACACTACACAAATACTGAATTTGCCATTAAATGCTACCGAAGAACAACTGCTTCTGATATTGTCTCAAACAAAATCTAAACTCAAATATTTTGTGAGAAAAACAAAACTTGAAAATATTTCGATAAAAAAGTTGCCACTAATTGGAAGGACAAACACAAGAGTGGAGTAAACTTATGAAAAGTTACTTTAATAAACACTTTAGTATTTTTGAGTCAAAATTTATGCCTAAGTTTGAGGCAAACGGTTTTAGTGGTCATTAAATTCTAGACTCAAATGTCTCGAAGAGAAGACTTAATTATAAATTATTTATCAGAAAAATAATGTAATTTATGTGAGAGAAGAAAATAAACGTCTTTTTGCTAAGAAAACTACAGTCAAACTATGAGACAAATTGCAATTATGAGACACTGGCTCTCAACTCATGTCCAAACAAATGTCTCAAATCTAAACATTATTAGGAGTCGACTATTAATTGTTTATAAGAGAAATCGCAAAATCAAATAAATGGAGGGAAAAGTCAAAGGAAAAGAGCGAAAAGAGTCAACTAATGACTAATTAAATGTTAAATAAGTTGAGAATAGGCTAAGAATCGACACACGAGTGGACACAAACTGTAATAAACACGGATTGCATGTATTGATTGAATGCCTGTAAGCGTGGCTTACATTAGGTTTAAGAGTGAGTAAAGACTGAGTCAATACTGAGAGGAAAAGTCAATCAAAAACAATGTCAAAAACAATGCTTACCTTTTGATGGCATATATTAAGTATCAAAAAAGCGATCAATAGTTTGTAAATCAAAAACATAATTAGATTTGATCTTCTCTTAGACGAGTTGTGGGCCATTTGTGGGCCAATAAAATGCTTCCCCAAACGATATAAGACATACACTGAAGACAAGCACTTTTTAATCACTGTTTGTCAAAATCTTTGCGATTAATCCAAAAACATATTTCACTACAAATTCTTGCGTTAATTATTGAAATAATTGTTTTCAACCAAACGATTGTTGATCTGATGTCTCAAAGTTTTAAGTTAATTGAGTTTTGGTTTCTTCTCTTCTTCTTCACTCGTCTTAAGATTTGATTGATTGCTATAATAGAGAAGAGAAAAGATTATTAACTTTTAGGTGATATTAGAGGCGAACAGTACTCTCTCTGCTCTCTCACTGAAGTTGTATTGCATTCACAACACATTCATTCACAACAGAGAGAAGTGTCTATTCAGTAGACTCTATGGGCGACACTCAGCGACCATAACAACAGTTAATACTTTGTGACCAAAACTTTCTGATTCTTACTTTGATATATAGTTTTGAAGAATTATATTATAATTATTTGAATATATATTATGTTTAATCTAATTATTGCTGGCAATAGTATTGACGT
Organism: Ceratozetes gracilis; assembly: GCA_034694965.1. Taxonomy (NCBI): domain Eukaryota; kingdom Metazoa; phylum Arthropoda; class Arachnida; order Sarcoptiformes; family Ceratozetidae; genus Ceratozetes; species Ceratozetes gracilis. Next base: position 20,087 of record JAQIWF010000189.1, read on the forward strand.
GAAGTTATCAAGAGATCAGTCGGTTATTACAAACACTTTAATATTGATTTCAATTGAGATCAAGACTAGGAATGGATGACAATTAAGTAGAGAATACTTTTCAATAATTAATAAATTATTTCTTATAATCCAAACGCAAACTTCATATCATTTGAAGTAATGATAAGAACTTTGAGATAACTTATGAGTAATAAACTCATTGATAACACAATTCGAGCAAAGAGTACATTAGAAGATGAACTTGCAATCAATTAAACATTTCTTGAGAAATGCTTCAATTAATGAGACGAAACCAATAAGTGATATATAATTAAATTGGAAATCAGTCTCAATAGAGAGTCTCCGTTGAGAATAAGCTGATGATCGGTATATACTGTGCTGATCGCACGGCACAAGTCTCTTAGTGTGAACCTTCTACAATCAGGTACAGCCGATGACTAGTAGCACAATATCTATTCGACGCTCAGCTCATACTCTGTCCCGAAATCTTGCTCCGGGCTCTGCAAGAGACCACCTTTTCAGCCAATCTAAGCCCGCCTCAGAGCGCATGAAATACAGAGGAAACGCATTACTACAGAAGACTATCAGTTTGTGTGCACTGTATCGCCACCAGTTTTCTGCATCCCCTCCGCAATTGATTCCTGTGCTAACAGGCCTTCCATACGCGTGCGTCGACTTATAATTCTAAACCGAAATTTTAAGAAAAAAACTTTTCTCTCCTTTTCTCTACTCTTTTATTCTGAGTATTATTCTGTAACCCAAGAGCTGAACCCATTTGACAATTGAAAGGAACATATGATATGAGGACAAACCTCTCATTCAATATATGCCTTACAATACAATAGCCTTTGAAGCAAACAGTGTTTTAAAATTGTTTTTTAGATCAAAACCAGTAGAATATTGTCAGAAGAATATTGTTTTGAACGAAATTTTAAACTTTGTAAATTAAAATTGGAAAAATGATAATCAGGTCAAATTTAATGTCATATTTGCAATCTGCTCATTTGTTTATTGTATTTTCCATTTCGTGATTATTATTTTGATTGTCAGAGAGTTTAGAAGTTATTTTCAAATAAGTTATTAATTGAAAGCATCGGAAAGAGTGTCCCAATTATTATCGATAATCAGTAAATGAATGAATAAATAAATTTCGTTAAACATATGTACAGCGAATGACTACACAAACTTAAATGGATGTCCATCTTTCCTGTTGGATAGTGTGTTTGGGCCCTGTGTTCCTTAGTTAGTGTTGTGTGCGCTGCTCGGCCTCTAAGATACAGGGAGCAGCTGTCACATCCATGAACCAGTGCACACCTGTCTCCTTGGCCTGTGCTCTCTCTCTCTCTCTCTCTCTCTCTCTCTCTCTCTCTCTCTCTCTCTCTCGCGTGGATCAACAGTAGAGATCAGAGTCACAACAGTCACAACCCATTTCCCATTTCCTTTCTTTTATAGAAAGTTTAAAAGAATAGTAAGTTTTAGTGAAGAATCGAACGGAATATAAGAGTTCTCTCTCTTTCTCTTTCCTGAGCGAAACCCAAAACTTAAACTCCGGTGAATATATTCTGTGCTCTTTTGGAAACAATAGAAAAGTTTAGCTCAAATCGATTTCCCGAACACTGACTTTTGAATGAGTCAATCAACTGAGCGATAAACCGCTGGAAATATACCAATTGTTTGATAAAGAATTGTCGCAGAAATTAAATTTACTTTACTTTCAATATTTATTTTGTTTTCCAATCATTTATACAGTTTTGTGACTCAAAATCAAAGTTATCTCAACTGTAGGCCCAAAATATTTGAGATAAGAAATAAAAATTGTATGAAACATATGTTGTGTTTCTCTGCTGATGACAAGAGAGCACTCTATGACTGCACTTGAAATGTAAGTGCAATTCGCTTGTTATCAAAGAGTATAGCGTTTGGAGAATAGATGACTACTTCTGATTAAATTAGAGCCACATTTCCAATGTCTTCATTTGTTCAACAAAATAATTATTCGAATATTAACTTTCATTTAAGACATAAATAGTAATACAGAGAACGGCATAAGTGAATGAGTGCTGGAATTTGTCGCACAATGTATTGAAATGTACTAGGAGGACTTGTCTTCAATTGCATTACTCATAGGATAGGCACACGTCTCGGGCTAAACATAATCAAAAGTCATACACTGACGGCACGTGCCGGCAGTTTTAAGTTTTTGGTGCCCCCAGTCCTCATTTCATTGGAAGTGGAGGGGGTCTAAAAATTGTTCGTAATCAGCAATATGTTAAAAGCAAGTAATGGCAGCTGTCTTTTTGAGGCAGAGCACAGGCAGCACGCGTCTTGACAACACGTTGCACGCGTCAACACCGGCTGCTCTGCTGCTGGCAATGAGCACCGGAACAGAATAAGAGAGAGTCGAGTGAAAAGAATATAAAAAGGAAAAGAGAGACACAAAGTGAGGGCTAAGCAAAAGAAATAAGAACCGATTCTATGGCGAGGAACTGGTGCTGAGGGGTCTTAGTGTGTGCTGGTTCTGGTGAAGGGGCAACTTTTCCAACACATTAGGTTTTTGTCTGAGCTCGCTCTCTTAGGAAACCCCCCCTTATGTGTTACTTTACCAATGAGTTTGAGAAGTAGTGCAACAAAAACTGCAGATGCGATCGACTCCAACATAAATACGAGGCTTACATTGCGATACATAGGTAGCACACCATAAGATATGGGATATGTGATTGAGTGAATCGCCTCTCCCTAAGAGAGTGCGAATCTGTTAAAATTCATAAATAAAAAGACATTTATATTGAAAAGATTTCCTCGGAGTGAGTGAGGAGTAGAGGCTCTCCTCAAAAGACGTTTTTCTCTGCTATACATCTGGATGTGAGTATCAGTTAGAGACTGACGTTAGACACAGCCGGCAGTGTTCTACCCATAAGCACTTTGGGGCACATGATTATAACAAGTGGCCCGTTGTCTGTCCTCAACACTACAATACAGAAAACTTTTTTAATGCTTTTATTTATATTCTTTAAGAGAAACCAATTCGCAAATAAACAGATATATGACTCAAAACCAATCCAAAGGTGTTTTGGCTTTCAATACATCGGAGACTAAATTATTCTTCAGGTCTTGGGTTTTACGGCCATCTGTGCCAAAGGCAAGGGCTCTAATATAAATAAGCCATTAGTTTCCCGACTAATACTCTATTATTTTTATTTGTAATAAGGATTTCTTATAAACATATGGACTCATATGGACTCCAATATGTTTTCTTCCCTCATATGAAAAGTTCAAAATAAACAATATTTAGGTTTTGGTCATATTATTCAATATTAAACCATTTCTTTACTAAACCAATAGTGCAAACATCGGTTAAAAAATAGGGCAATCGATACCACATATCAAATAATTTGATATCTTTTATACAAATTTGGATTACATAAGAGGTTAATGTTTGAGATGCGGGTTATATAAGTGCAAGAATTAGAGAGTTGGCCCACAACTAGAGTTAACATCTATTTAGAGAATTCCTTATCTAAAACCACATAATTTTGTTCAACGACTCGATAATGAAATACAATTGATATGAAAAAAGAAAACAACGAATATTTTCTGTTTGAATAATCTCTTGGAGTCATTGTTTCCCAAAAGGCATAGAAATGACAAAACAGTGGAATGGCGTTCAAAATAACGAACTTTTTTGAACGGAAATCAGTTTTGATTGAAGACTTATTTTTCCACTTTTATCAGATTTCAAGTTAAACTCATCGCCAAAGTTGGGAAATGTCTCACTTAAGGTGTATTTCTATGTGTTTTTGTTTTGTTATACAATTATTTCCATTAAGAAAAAGTTCGCTACAATTGACGGATTCAATACATCGAAGAGATTCTTATCTCATATTTTTCGGTTTCAAATTCAATATGTCATTGTCTTTGTATGTGTTTGACAAAGATGTCATACAAGAATGTACTTGGAATAAATGAATGTCAAAGAACTTGGCTGCATCTCCAGCTTAAGTCCGTTTATTTTTTGACCTCTCAACTGAGATTTGTACCAAGCAGAACTCGATTCTCTGATGAAAAAGCTATAATTTTCTGTTTTCAAAGTTGACCTACCCCTTACCAAATTACGGCGAGGGGC